>WBMV01008067.1:478326-671987 GCA_013396655.1 Campylorhamphus procurvoides
GAGCCAAAGGGTGTAGAGTTGGTGAAATTTTGATAAAATGTGAAATTAAACCACGCCGCGGGTTTGTGTCGTGTGAGGGGCGAGCAGCGCTCCATGTGGGGGGAGTGAGGGCGGCGCGAATATCCCTGGGGAATGAGGGTGGGAATGGCCATGAATCCGCCCTAAATATTATTTATATTATATATTATTATTATTTATAATAAATCTTCCCGTCGTGAGGGGTTGGGCAGGGGGACACACACCCAGGGGAAGTCCCCTGCCTCTGGGAGAGCTCGGAGTGGAGCACGGAACTCCTTAGAGGGTGTGAGAAACAGAATCTTAACCAAATGAATTTATTTTTATTTTTAAAAAAGGTTTATTATATGGTAAGAGCAAGGCCTGGACGCGAGGGGGGAATCTTCGCTCCACCAACTTGTGTATCTGGTACAGTGTGTGTCTGGCTTTTATCCAGCCACTTTATACATATTCATTACATGGTATACATATGAATTTTACATACTTCTCCTTATATGGCTACAGTTAAGTCATTATTTTTACAACTGGTTAATTACTACATTACAATTTAGTATCTTGATAACTTCCCACCATAATTCAGGTATTCCTTGATAAAGGGGTGACAAGGGGAATCTTAGGATTTAGTGATCTGACAGATTCCCTGTCATAATTCAGGTATTCCTCAATAAAGGTTCAGGGAGACTGATGACCTTACAACAGTTGGTTTTATTGTTTTATGAGGGTGTAATAAAACCATTTGTTTCCCTGCTGGCACAAATCATATACATACTTATTACAATATACATACTTACTACAATATACATACTTATTACAAGGGGGTGAAGAGCAGCAAATGTCATGGAATGGTTCGGGTTGGGAAGAGCCTGAGGGGTCATCCCATTCCACCCCCTGTGCCAGGGGCAGGGACACCTCCAAGGGGATTCCAACCTGGCCTTGGTCATTTTCAGGGATGGGGAAGCCACAGTTTCTCTGGGAATTCCATCCCAGCCCCTCCCAGCCAACAATTCCTTCCCAATATCCCACCCAGCCGTGCCCTCTGGCAGTGGGAAGCCATTCCCTGTGTGCTGTCCCTCCATCCCTTGTCCCTAAAATGTTAGCTTTACAGGTGTTGAAACCACAGTGCCATTGCAATTTGTGTTGGGTTTCCTTTCAAATATTCATGGAATTCATGGAATCGCTGAGGCTGGAAAAGACCTCTGAGATCATCGAGTCCAGTCATTAACCATTAACTCCATAATAACCAGTAAGTCAGAAAATGCTACAATTACATACCTGCACACATTCGTCTCCATTGTATATAAAAAATTGTTGATATTTTCATGTAGTATAGCAATCAAAGCAATTTTATAAAGCAATAGTGAGGAATTTAAGGCCCCTTTAAAAAAGAAAAAAGTAATTAATTTGTTACTGTCAATTTTAGAAAGTGGCTTTGGATGTTTGTTTGTTTTGGCCTGGAGGCAGAATGTTTGAGAGATCTTACATGGGAAAAGGCTTGCTGAGCCTCAGACCTTGAAACAGCCACCTTTCACATATTGGTTCTTCTGTTTGAGAGTTTATTATTGCATTTTCAAGAACGGACACAAGTGTTTTGGGGTTTTTTTTAACCTATAGAATTGAGTCCCTCTCCAATCTGAACCATCCTCAGGCAAATCACGTCTTTATTCTCCTTTCCAAAGTGTATCAAGATTCCTTTCTGAGCACAGATATTCCCTCCTGGAATATCGCCTCAGTGCTTCTCGTCTTACCCACCTCTGATGTAGGGGGGATAAAAAGGGTATTTTTCCCTTTCTGCAACAAGTTGTAGTTGAGGACTGAGCCAACCCCTCTTTCCTTCCCTGCTGAATCAACCTACAATCTTTTCTTGCAGATCTTGTTCCTGTTTCCCGGTTTCCAGCCACTCCTGTTGGAAGAACAGCACCCAAAATGTGTCATGTGCTGCTGATCCTTCAGAGCACTTACCTGAGCTTTTAAGCAGCTCCCTCTGTCTCCTCTCTGGGCACATTTTGCCACCTGGGTGTAATGTTTTGTTTTGTTCTGTTCTTTAACATCCCTCTGAGTGAAGGGATAGCTTATATTCAGTTCCTATTGACCTGCCTGCTCTGGCTGTCCCACTCCCTCCTTCAAAGAAGGGCATCAAGCTGGTGCTTTCGTGCCCTTCTAAGCCCATATCCAGCTGTCAGGAATCCTCACAGCCTTTGTTCTCCCCACACTTTACTGCCAGTTCTCTGCACTTTCAGGTCAGATTCATCAGGCTTGACTGATGTGCAAACACATAAATACTTCCCAGTCCTTCCTGACCTGAGAGATCTTTTCCCTTTCTAAAGTTTCACTTAACGTTTTCCCTGAGGAGGAAATCCCTGGGGATCAGAAGCAACTCTAGTAGAGCCTTCTTTTCTTTCTTTTTTTCCCTGTCTTGACAAAATTTGTATCCAGCAGAGACCTGCTTGGGCAGTCAAGGTAAGGACCCACCTCCCTCATCTGCCTTATAACCTGAATTCCTGGGGCTCATCTTCTAACTCAGAGGGAGTTTTGGAGCCCAGCTGATCCTCTGGATAGCTCTGGTGGGATCCCATCAGCCCTGCTCACTTCCTAGGGGATGACAGGCTGGATGAACTCTCACGTGTCACCTCTTCAGCTTTCCAGTGCTCACAGGTCACCCACAGGGATGCTCATGGAATCATTAAAGTTGAAAAAGACCTCCAAGATCATAAAGTCCAAGCATTTCCCCATTAACCCACATCCCTGAGACCCACATCCACATGGCTTTTGAATCCCTCCGGGGCTGGGAATCCAGGGCTGAATAATCCTTTCCATGAAGAAATTTTCTCTAATATCCAATCCCTGGCACAGCTTGGGGCTGTTTCCTCTTGTCTTATCCCTTGTTCCCAGGGAGCAGAGCCCGATCCCCTGTCAGGGAATTACAAAGAGTCTCCTCCTCCCCTTCCATCCCCATGCACGGAATCCCAGCAGTGGCCACTCTTTGCTGTCATCTGGATCTGAAATAGGAGGTGATGGATCCTCCCCTCCCTCGTCCCTATGCCTGTACTCCCGGATCAAATTACCCCTCTTGGCATTAATATCCATTTCCATGATTTACTCCTCCAAGGTCTCTTTCACATTGACTACATTGTGTTGTCACCCACCCATGGAGTGTTTGAACAGTCACTTGTGTGAGCCGTTTCATATCAGCCAAATTATGCTCTATTTCTGATTTTGGAGAGGTTTGAGTCTCCTAGCTGGGAGCTGAGTGTTATATTTGATCTCTCCAATAGGTAGCAGCATTCCACACGTTTGGATCAGCTTCACTGTGCTATAAAGACATCACTGGAGGTGGAAAATCTGAAGTAATTTCTGTTAAAAGATGCCCTGAGGTTCAGATTCGTTTCTTGTTTGGTTTTGAAACTTAATATTTGATGGCATCAAAGCATTTCTAGTTCCAAGGCTCTTACTCCCACCTTGCAGAGAATCACAACTCAAAACACAAAGGAGATCGTACCTGCCTTAATTAGAATTTAATATTTGCTTAACAGGAGGCTTGAGGTCAAGGTCCACATTGTTATACACAGATGGAAACACAGTTCTTGCAAATTAGTAGTTTAAAGCACATTTAAGTCCATGAAAATGCACAGGGGCAGTGAAATTAGGCAATGTGTGTAAAGGGAATGGTTCCATCCAGGGGCAATTATTGTGTTTCCCAATTATACTCCTGAGTAAAATCTGGTGCCACAGGAAACAAAAATATATAGATGGAGATATATATTTGTATATGTTTGTTTATGTATTTTCTTCCAAGAGAAAGACCAGCTGATGTTGGTGAGTGCAACCCTCTGAGAAAATAGCCTAAAATCCTATTTCCAGTGTGCTTGGAGAGGTTGAAATGGAGCTCCTCTCTGAAAAATAAACGGATAAAGATGCCTGGTGGGCATTTTATTTGGAGCTCTCCAGCGATTTTTCCCAAGGGTCTTACTTGAATAGAGGTGTTTCCCGATAGCCAGCCCTGCAAAGATCACTCAGGGCTCAGGGAATTTTCCTCCTGGCACGTCATTATCGATCCCTGCTCTGTCAGTGTCAGCTCCAGAGTCCCCACAGGCTCTGGGGAATTCCTCCGGTGCCATTCGAAGTGTCAGGATCTTAGGGGAAGATGCAGCTGGGATGAGCAGAGCCAACAACACAGGGGAAATGGAATAGCAGGTGAATGGAGGAGGGTCAGGAGCTCATCTGAGCCTGATACCCACCTTGCCAACCCCATTCCACCTGGAGGAGACCTCTGGGAGGAAAGGCAGAAGGGAGATTGTGGTCCCCAGCTAAGAAGCAGCTCCTGTGCCACCAAAATCTCTACACCCGTCTGTGGCTACCTGAGGATCCATGGATATGTTATAATTCCTGTGGAGCTGTTGGGAAGACAGGCACTTACAGGTGGAGCTCAGGTCTGCTAAGACCAGAGCCTGCAAGAGGTGTCTGGATCTGAATACATCACCCTAAGTTCAAATGAGGAATGAACAACATCAGTCAAAACACCTTCCTCTCTCTGTGCCCCACTCAAATGCCCCATCAAGCAGGGGGATACGAGGAGGGAGAGGACAGGCAGCCAGGAAAAGAGAAGTGGTGGGGGGGAAGGAGGAGAAAGGAGAGTAAAGAAATAGGATGTGAGTCCTGGCCGTGCAACAAGTCATTTGGGAGGCAAATCAGCCTCTGTTGTGTGATAAATGGCCCGAGGCCAGGCTAGAAATGCTTATTGAGGGAGTCCTGGGAGAGGTGTGATGAAAGCACTAGGGACAGGGGCTGCCTGGAGACCTTAAAATGAAAAGACAGCTTTGATTTAGGATGCTGATTCGAGAGAGCATTCGGATTAGAGGTGAGCTCTGGCGTGGGGCCGTGAGAGCCAAGCAGAGAAGCCTCCCATCAAGTGCCAGGCAGGGAGCGAGAGATTAACAACGTCTGACCCACGGAGCAAAGGATGTCAGAATGAGAGCCCACAGCTAGGAGATGAGGGGGCCAAGGAACAGCCACTGGGGCAGGCAAGGAGCACAACGATGCTCCAGGCAAGGGGCTGCTGCTCCTGGAAATGCTGCCATGCAGCGGATGGAAATTCTGGTATTTTTCCTTCTATTCCATGAGTGCAGCATGTTTTCATTATTATTATTGCTTTTGTTGTTGTTATTTCATCAGCCTGCACTTTATGGGATCAGAGAATCACAGAATTGTGGAATGGTTTGGGTTGGAAGGGATCTTAAAGCTCATCTTGTTTCAACCGCCTGCCATGCAGAGGGACACCTTCCACTATCCCAGGTTGCTCCAAGCCCTGTCCAACCAGGCATTAAACTTCAGGGCTATGAGACTGAAGTCCTCTTATAAATAGTTAGTTATCCAAACAGAGGAAGGAGGTAGGGAGGAGATGGAAGAGCAGCAATGGTTTATAGAATCATGGAACTCCAGAATAAATTGAGTTGGAAGGGACCTTAAAGCTCAACTCATTCCAACCCCCTGCCGTGGGCAGGGACACCTTCCACTAGCCCAGATTGCTCCAAGCCCCATCCAACCTGGCCTTGGACACTTCCAGGGATGGGTCAGCCAAGAGAGGGAAACTGAGGCAGAGACATGATGTGAAAGTCAAGGCACTAATAGCTTGTGTTTCTTGTGGAGATATTTTAAAATATTAAGAAGTGCTGAAGAGTTGGATGCTACTCAGAGATTAGACATCAGTGGGTACATTGGTGGGTGTTTTATTTATTGTGACTGGTGTGTTGGTGATCAGATTTTCTGGCTGGGCTGTGTGGCAAGTGGGTTGGGATCATTACTCTGAGCTGTTGTCATGGCCAGGCACCAGTGGATCCCAGTCCAAAGAAGGTCCCAAGAGTGGGAACCAGCAGCCATGAAAAGTAACCCAGGGTGTAATTCTCAGGGGGGTGGTGAGGAGGATCCCAAGGATATGGACAGCAGTTCAGGGCTTGGCAACAGCCTTGGGCAGGTTGATTTAACAGGCAGGAACTCCAGTGCAGGCTGCTAGGGATGAGGACAAGCAATTGATTTCCTTGTCCACTGCCACGTGGAAAAGCAGAAATCAACATAATTTCCTGGAAAAGCAGAGATCAATAGAATTCAGCATGTTGGAGAACATGCAGGGTATCAGAACACCTGGGACTGACTGATGGGTGGTGGGATGGTCTCTTTCGATGGTCACATTTGTCACAGGTGGGCTGTGTGGCCTGACCACAGAATGGGGAAAGGAGAGAGGTGTCTTCCCAAAGGCCCCTCCAGTTCATCCAGTTCTTCATGTCTTATCACTTTATGAATCAATTTAGGAAGCCCTCTGAGAAGGTGTCTTCCCTCAGGTCTGATGCAGTGACTTAACCACAGAACCCACCCAGTGCTCTTTGCTCCTCTGTAAAGTGCAGCTCACCCTGCAAATTAAAGTGTCCCATTTAATCCTGTGAAACACTCACTTCAGTTGCTCAAATTGAGATGGAAAAGGGAACAAAAAAAGGATTCCCTGCAGATGCTGGTTCAGATTTAAAAATTAATCCCCTTCCACCATCGTTGTGTTCTTTTTCTGAGAAGCAGCTGGGCAGCAAATTTCATTAACACAAGACATTTGTTGCCAGGCAGGTTCAAGTGTTATTCACCACACACATGAGATAAGAAGTGGTACCTTTGTAGGTACAGGAATCACTCCTCTGGTCACAAAGAAAGAAAATTAGTAGTTGAACACCACAAAAGCAATGCCAGTGGCTCAGTTTGACAGGACCCCAAAAAAATTTCAGGAGGATACAGCTGAAATGAAACAAAACATTCCTGCCCCAGATCCCAAATATTTTCAGATTTGCAAGTGGTTGCAAGGAAAGTTCATTGCTTTCCACGAGGAAATGCCAGGCCCAGTAGAGCATGTTTGATATATTATTCATAAGAAATTATATGCTGAAGACTCGTCAGAATCTGCAGCAACAAACACAGGTCGGCAGTGAAAAAAAAGCAAATAAACCTGCAATGGATTTGAAACTGTTTTAATGGATCCAGTTTAGAGCCCGGTTTATTCATTAGCCCTGCTTGTCTGGGACGTTCTCGTGGCAGGATGGAGGTTTCTTCTGAAGATTTCAAACCAACATTGCTCACAGTCTCAGCAGGGCTCAGCTTTGTAAACACAGCAAATTAGATTTAGGGCTTTTGAAGAGAAATAAAGAGGGAAACCCACAAGGACATTGCTCACTTTTCAAAGTGGAGCTGCACTTTCAAGGCTGACCCAGTACTGTCATTTCAGGGCTGTTTGAGCAACCACTGGAAAATAAAAGAGCACTAAAAATAGCCATCATGGGCTCATTAGCTCCTTAATTACACATTGCTTTTCCTTTCTCTAGTCTGCACTTCCAGCATTGTCCTGTGAGCCTTCCACTGACATTGGCTGGGGAGTGCCAGGAGCTGCTTTGGGCTGGGGGACACCACAGTGATTCACTGCCAGCCCATCTTCCCATCCTTCCCTTTTCCATGGATTGGAAGGATAGGATTCCCCCATGAAGCTCATGGTAGGATAAGCATCAAGGAATGGCAAGCTGAGAGATTTGGGACCGTTCAGTCTGGAGAAGGGAAGGCTCCAGGGAGACCTGAGAGCCCCTTCCAGTGCTTAAAGGGGCTCCAGGAGAGCTGGAGAGGGACTTGGGACAAGGGATGGAGGGACAGGACATAGGGAATGGATTCCCACTGCCAGAGGGCAGGGCTGGGTGGGATATTGGGAAGGAATTCTTGGCTGGGGGAGTGGTGAGGTCCTGGCACAGGTTGGGCAGAGAAGCTGTGGCTGCCCCATCCCTGGAAGTGTCCAAGGCCAGCTTGGATGGGGCTTGGAGCAACCATGGCAGGGAATGGATCAAGATGATCGACTCATCTCATGTTCTTGTGCCTTCTGAGCAGTCAGAAAACACTCATTACTCCGCATCATTCTGGACAATTCTAGTTTTGGACACTGGAAACTTGAATTTCCACACATTCTTCGTAAGGCAGGAGCTGAGCTGGAGCTTTTGTTCACTCATCACGTAGTCAGTGAACCTGGGAATGTATCAGGACACACTTATCCCACAGACACCTTCGACTCCACAGCTAAAGCAGGCAGCAGCACTAGCAGTGCTTGTGGATACCATTGTTTGCTCAATGTTCTCCAAAGCACTTGGGAAAGTGCTTGGCTTGAAAAGAAAATCTCCTCTTTAAAGCAGCGCCTGGGTCCTGGCTTGTTCTAGGGAGAGAGAGATTTACAGACAGGTAAAATGCACATGCACACTTGGTCAGATGTTTTGTTAAGCTTTAGGCAAGGATTTGTAATAATGAGTTTAATCTATTGAAGTGGAGCTCTAATAAACCCTGGAGGAGTGTCCACCTTCCTGGTGGAACTTGGAAAGTGGGTGTTCCCAGAGGGCAGGGCAGCATCGGTGCTACCCAAACCAGTCCTGCAGAGTCCTGTCTAACTCCTTCTTCATCTCCACTTGGGAATGCTCAGCTCCCATCCAGGAAACCCACCCAGTGTCCACTTATCCTACCAGGAGGAAGTTGCTCCTGGTGTCTCACCTCAGGTTCCTTTTCAGCCCAAAGTTAAGTTCTTCACTTTTTCCTTACTAGTTTTTGAGTCCCACCAGGCAGTTTGGGTGTGGCCATGTTGAGCCTCTCTATGGGACTTCCTTTAGAACCAAAGATTAGGAAAGTCTCCAGGAAATTCCCGTTGAATATCTGGTCTAGGTGGAGGACACCACTACCTACCTTGTGCTGTAAGGTGGCACTGCAGGTGAGGAACAGCACAAAAAGCAGTCAGGTCGAAATCTGGGGTGAAATTTTCCTCTCCAGAAGTTGTTTGTTAGTAACAAACCAGGGAAAAGTATCAAGGAAAGTGCTAAAAAGGAACTTGGCAAATTGGTGAAAGGGAACAGAGAGCATATTCTGTCAGAAGGATGTCCTGGGATGGGTATTAGGAGGAGAGAAGTAATTGCTGTGTAAAGAAATTCCTTCACTTTTTCCCCCACCCTGATAGATAAAAGATGGTCTTCCCAGGATTGCTGCTCCGCTCTGGCCCTGGTGCAGGTTAAAATCCCTTGGAATTCTTCCTTTAGCATTTATTTCTGCCTCACTTCCAAACCTCAAAGGTGTCCTGGTTGTTTATTTGTTCCTTTAGCTTGTTCTCAGCTTCTCCCGCTGTCGCAGGACCTCTGCAGCCTCATCCCTATATCCTACTCCTCTTCCTTCCCTTCTCCATATCCCAGCCCCAAACACCACATTGCTAAAGCATTTGCCTTGTGCTCGTCATCCAGACTTGCCATTATATGTGGAAAGTGCAGGAATCTCATTGCTCCTGACACATCTGGGAAGTTGAGAGGATGGAGGGGTAAGAATTTTGTATCTCAGGGCTGATTAAGACTAAGATTAGGAATCTCTGCATCTCAGGGCTGATGACTCAAGCCTAAGAGAGCAGTTTGGGAGCTCCCAAACCACACCACAGCCCTGTGGTGTTACACACAGTCTTCACCCCTCTGATCCTGGGGAAGGCAGGGAATGATCCATCCCCTTTGTGCCAGAAGTGTCTTTCTGTCCTTGGAAAAACAGGTGAGGCTGCAGTGAGTGAGAAACAGAGTACAAGGGTCAGAAGGGCAAAGGTGTTCACACAAACTCAGAGCAATGGTGTGGACGTTTGTTGTGGATGTCGTTTCAACACGAGGCCTCCTGTGCTGAAAATCCCACCTCCCTCTTGGTGGGGAGCCCCCCAAGGTGCCAGAGTGTGCTGTGCTGAGCTCCCTCCATCCTAGGGAAATGGTCTCCCTGTAAGAGGAGATCTCCCCAGGCCTCTCCTGGACAAAGTCTGCTTCTCCTGGGCAGATATTCTCTGGTCATCACATCTTTTCTCTGACTCTACAGGACTCCAGCACACCTGGTAACCCCCTTTTGGGAGAGCAATCTGTCCAACTCCATCTTCTGCTTTACTCATGAAGAGGGTGCACTCCAACTGAGCAAGTGGGAGGTGTCCCTGCTCACTGCAGGGGGATGGCACTAGATGACCTTTGAAGGTCCCTTCCAACCCAAACCACTCCATGACCACAGGGCTGCCCTCAGCTCCTGCCATATTCCCAAGCAGAAATTTCTCCATTCTTTAGGGAGAAGTGGATGCAAAGTAAAATGGGCTTGTCT
Organism: Campylorhamphus procurvoides; assembly: GCA_013396655.1. Taxonomy (NCBI): domain Eukaryota; kingdom Metazoa; phylum Chordata; class Aves; order Passeriformes; family Dendrocolaptidae; genus Campylorhamphus; species Campylorhamphus procurvoides. The sequence goes on from WBMV01008067.1 coordinate 488,494, forward strand.
CTCACTGGTCACAGATTTGTATGAATTACAGAATCACAGAATTATTTTGGTTGGAAAAGACCTCTGAGACCACCCAGTTCAACCTGTGCCCAATCCCCACCTTGTCACTTAGCCCAGAGCACTGAGTGCCATGTCCAGTCATTGCTTGGGCACCTCCAGGGATGGGGACTCCAAACCTCCCTGGGCAGCCCCTTCTGAAGCCTGACAACCCTTTCCATGAAGAAATTCCTTGTGATGTCCAACCTGCCCCTCCCTGCCACAGTTTGAGGCCATTCCCTCTGCTCCTGTCCCTGTTCCCTGGGAGCAGAGCCCAACCCTCCCCTGGATTCATCAGGGAGTTGCAGGGCCAGAAGGTCCCTCCTGAGCCTCCTTTTCTCCAGGCTGAGCTCCCCCAGCTCCCTCAGCTGCTCCAGTGCTCCAACCCCTTCCCAGCTCCATTCCCTTCCCTGCACACTCTCCAGCCCCTCAATGTCTCCTGTCTGAGGATCCCAGAAGTGCCCCCAGCACGGGAGGTGCCCCAGCAGTGCCAGCACAGGGACAGTCACTGCCTGGTACAGCCCAGGTGTCATTGACCTCTTTGCTCACCTGGCTCATGTTCAGCCACTCTTGACCGGCACTTCCAGATCCTTTTCCAGCTTTTCCACTCTGCCCCAGCCTGGAGCTGCAGAGGGTTGTTGTCACAACTTCAGGGAGGGTAAGTTGAGTCAGAATTAAGGACACCATCTGCAGTGAGTGCCAGCAGTCACCTGAATTTCTTCCTGCTTCTTCTCCCTAACCCATAAACTCTCTTCTCTGATGTCCCTTAGTTGTGACATTGAGGCTGTACAGCTTCCCACCCACTTCTCTTTCCCATTCAATATCTCCCAGACCTGCCTTCCAGTCAAACTTTGGCAGTGTCCTGAAATCCATATCCTGTCCAGAGCATCTGGAATGCACAAGGATGTTTGGTCTGAGCTCCTGCTGTGTGTGAGGCATCTCTTTTCCCACTCTGTGTTCTTTGACATGCAATGAAATGCTGGACCTTCCCAGCTGTGTAGGGCTCCCTCAGGGGTCCTGCCTGCAGCAAACTGTGACAGAAGTGGCACAAAAAGCCAGTCTTTGTGTTGTAGGAAGTTTCTTAAGGTGAAGCTGACAATTTCTGGGGAAAACCAAGATTTTGGGACATGGCTGTACCAGAAGCCCACTTTCCCTATCACCTCCCATGGGTCAGGTATTTGACAACAGAACTGGTACCAAACTGCCAGATTTTGATGAGGAACCTTTCTGGAGTCTGTCTGTGCTGAGTGTTCATTCTGCTTTTAAATTTGGGGGTGGAAAAATTGCAGGTTCAGATTCCCACTCCTACAAAAACCTTCTCCAGAGGGAAGAGAGGAGCAGTTTCTTGAGGAGAACAGCTCTGTGTGTCAGTCATAGAGAATATTTTCTGCTCTGCCTGATAATACCCAGCTGGCACCAGAAATCAGCACCCTGTAGGCCTCTGCAATGAGTGTCCACCCTCCCTTGTTGTTCGTGTGCTTTGGTCCTCATGGGTTGTATCTATGGCAGTAAATAAACCTCTGGTAGGGAGGGTTATGAGCACAATCCTGAGTATAATTTTGGACCAGGTCAGCTGGAAATGTCCCAAATATCCCTTGGACTTGCCTCAGGACTTACAACAGACCATTCCCAAATGCTGGATTGGATGTGACCCCCCCCTTCCCTGGAGTTTGGTAGCATGGACCTGGCCAGATCTGGGCAGAAGGTGCCTTAGAGCCCTGGGTGGGATCAACATTTTCCTCATAGTCACAGGCAGGTTTGCTCTCCATGTGATGCCAACATCCAGCACCAACACAGAGCCCTCAGGAGCAAGTTTCTCTCCTCAGAACCAGCATATCCTTGGTGCCTCTAGACGAGAGTTACCATGGCATGGTAACTGAAGGAGGGCAGCTTGCACAGCTTCATACCTGGCCTTTCTCTATGAAGTGATGGATCAAGGTGTGAGTTTTCACCAAATGTGTATTTGGCTTCAGGAGTGGGTTGGGAGAGGGACAAACTGAGGCCAGAAAACCAGAGCAGAGAATCACAGAATGGTTTGGATTGGAAAGAAGCTTAAAGACGGTCAAGTCCACCCCCCTTGACATGGGCAGGGACACCTTCCATTATCCCAGCTGGCTCAAAGCCCTGTCCAGCCTGGCCTTGGACACTTCCAGGGATGGGGCAGCCACAGCTTCTCTGGGCAACCTGTGCCAGGGCCTGCCCACCCTACAGGGAGGAATTTCTGCCTAATGTCTAATCTGGATCACTACTCTTTAATTTGGAACTGTTCCCCCTTGTCCTATCACTGTCTGCCTGTGTAAAAACTCTCCCTCTTTGTTATAAGCCCTCTTTAAGTATGGGAAGGCCACAGTGAGGTCTCCCTAGATCCTTCCCTTCTCCAGGTGAGCTCCCCCAGCTCTCCCAGCCTGGCTCCAGAGCAGAGGGGCTCCAGCCCTGCAGCATCTCTGTGGCCTCCTCTGGACTCTCTCCAGCAGCTCCAGGTCCTTGTGCTGTTGTTCCCAGGGCTGGGGGCAGCTCTGCAGGTGGGGTCTCACCTGAGGGGGCAGAGGGGCAGAATCCCCCCCTCCCCTGCTGCCCACGCTGTGGGTGAGCCCAGGACATGGGGGGTTTCTGGTCTGGGAGTGCCCATGGGGGGCATGTCCAGCCTCTCCCCCACCAGCATCCAAAGTCCTCCCCAGGGCTGCCCTCAGTGAGTTCTTCTCCCAGGCTCTGCTCATGTCTGGGATTGTCCTGACAAAGCAAAAAGCAGAGAAGCCAAAGCACAGCTCAGCAGCAGCAACAGAGATGTGTCCCTTCATGTGTATCCACTACCCTGGGCTGGATGTGAAGGGACAGGAGGTGACAAAGGAGCTGAATGAAGAAAATCAGGAATAGGTGCTGAATTTGGTGGAGAGAGTCAATTATTACTTGCAGATTGAGTGGGAGGGGTATGAGGAGAGGCAGGACAGGTATCAGACACTGTCCTGTGTGAGTCTCTCATCTGGGGGTTTCAATTCAGGGACCACACCACTGCCAGAGGACAAACTGCCTCCCTTGGAGGAGGAGACATGGGGTGGTTGTGCCATTCCCTGTCTGGGGTCTCCACAGGGGGTCACATCACTCAGAGCCAGCAGGATTTCCAGTTGGATTTCCAGTGTGTCGTGGCTCCCTCTAAGCCTGGACCATTTTTACCCCCAGGTCCTCTGCTCTCCCAGGTGACCTCATCCCATGGTTTGACCCAGCGCCCCTTTGGTTTTCCTGGAGCATCCTGCTAAAGACACACCCTTGCTCAGGTTTAAAAGACACTTGGGATTGGCAGGATCTGAAATATTTCAGCCCTGCTTTTGGTTTCATAGGGTCAGTGTCCAGTGTGGGGTGGAAAGGAAGGAATAAAAAGACACAGCACGCTGCAAAGATGTTATTAAAATGAACTGTTTATATTATCTCAGTTGAGTCAATACATTATAATGTATTAAAATGGAAAGGTACAAAATTGAAATAAATACTTTCTGATTCATGTATAAATCTTTTGTCAAGATGACATTTTGTTTGTTTTTTTTCTTTTTTTTTCATCAGTACATGTTTCAATAAAACATTTAAAATGACAAAGCATCATTTAAAATGACAAAGCATCATTTAAAATATGGTTCATGGAAGAAAAGGTTGAAATCAAACAACTTTTGGCTTGTTTTGGCATGAGATCTTGACACAATCTGGGTTCCCCAAAACCACGTAAATGGTGGTAAAATATAAATGCTCAAACTTATTTAAAAAAATAAACAGGCTTTACAAAACCCTCTGATCCTTGACTTAGCCACTTTTCTGTATAGTCTGCACTTACGATATATACATTCATTATTGTCCAAGGGAAGACAGCCACTGACGTTCATTTAAAGAGCTTGGTGGAGGGGCTTAACAAACAATTAATGCAGCCGACGACAATTAACACCCTGAAAAGAACTCCTGACAGTGCAAAAAAGAAAACAGCTCCGAAACCAAAGCTTAAGAATGGGACAAGGAAGAGGCGAGTACACAAGCCCAGATCTGATGCAAAGCTCTAGGCCAGGTCTAACAAAACAGCTTTGGCCAGGATAAGCTTCTTCTCCACAGGGGTGCCAGCATGTCCCCAAATCTGATGGCACGGGGTATTCCTGGGTCCCAGGGCTATTCCTGCTCCCGGGAAAACCACCCCTTGGCACACAGGAACCTTCTGCAGAGTCTCCTTCCTCGCTGGTGGTGAAGGCAAGAGCTGAGCTGAGCGGAATATCCTGGTGGAAGCCTGGCCTGGGAAGGGGGGTGATGTCCAGACGAGGAGGAGGGGAGGAGTGAGTGTGACTGTGGGTGTGGGACCTTTGAGGGGAGGCAGAGGGGGATTCCCTGATGGGCAGTGGGTTTTATCAGGATCGTGGAGCAGGCTGGTTTGTGTGCTTTAGTCTCAACAATGTGCTTATTTCTTTGTCACTGTAGCCTTGGGCTGTCGTGGTCCCTCTAACCTCTACCATGTGCTTATCATTCCAGGGCAATGGGCAGGGGCTGTTTGGGGCAGGATGAGAGAGCATGGGTTTCCTTGTTGGATAATGGTGATTTCTGCCAAATTTCAGGATTCCAGGAGCTTTTCAAGTTTCACTCAAAAGGGCAAAAGAACCACAAGTTACGATAAAAATAGGATTAAAGAGAATCTTTCTCACTGCCAGCAAGTTAAACTACACAAACCAAGAAGTGGATTTGCTTAGTTTGGTTGGTTTTAAGGCAGTTGAAGGGTTTACCACCTCAGAAAAGGAGGACAGCCCCATCCTGGCTTGGTTGAAGGACAGGCAGAACTTGAGGTGGTGCTGCCTGTGCTGCTCTTGGTGCTCCACAGGGTGATGGGGACTTGGACACGGGATTTTTCCCATCCCGTGAGGAAGGATCTCCTGGTAAGAGTTGTTTGCAATACTCTGGATGTTGCTGCAGGTTCAGGCTCCCATGTCAAAGGGAATCCCATTGCGAGGAGACCCTCTGAGGTGGGCTAGAGGGTCAAGAGGTGATGGAAAGGGTATTCTCTGGGAAAATTGTTCTCTCTTCCTCCCTCCACAAAAAGCCAGAGTGTCACAGTTAAAACATCTTGGGAAATGGCAGCTTCAGGCCTTTTCCTGTTGAAAAATATCACATCCTTTGGGAAATGAATGATGTGATTTGAAGTTCTTGGATATCTTCTTGGATATTTTCCTTCAGCTGCCTGTTTTGGGGTTTTTTTGTCATTTCAGAACAGCTTTTATTTCAAAATGCAGGATAATTTGTATTGAAAAAAAAAAAAAGAGGATGCAAACAGGGAAAGATCAAAACAATCTCCCTCCAAGAAACCCAAACTGGCTTTATTGGCATATGCATTGTTTTGCATATTTTTTGTTTCATGTTTGCTGTTAGCCTTGAGGTTTCCTTGTGGTTTGGATAAATAAATCCACAAAAATCCTTAAGGGATGGAACAGCTCTTTCCTATCCAACTCCCCTGTGCAGAAAACTCGATTCACCTCAACTAAAGCTCTCCCCTCCTCTGTTTTTGAGTTTGTGACTCAGTTTTCAGAGGCAAACAGTGCAAAGTTCTCTGAGTGCTGCTTTTCATTGAGAGGGACCCACTCAAAGTGGCTCCAAGAATTTACAGGTACCCATGTGGGAGAAAGGAGGTCATTTCTCCTACTGTTTTCCCTTAACCAAATTCACATGGTGAACAAGAAGGATCTTTTATGGGCTCCTTTGCCACCTCTGAGACAACATTTTTCACTTTTTCTTTAATTTTTTTACTATTTTGTGTCCTAATCCAATTTTCTTGCAGCTTTCCAAGCCCTCCTCAGTGGAGCTCCAGAAATGTCTGGCTTTCTTGAATCAAGTAGCAGAAATTCCAAGGAGAAATGGTTTTCATCCTGCTAACCATTCATTCTGGATAAGATAAAACGTCATCCTTCACTGACTATGGGGTAGGATAGGATTGTGACAAAGTTTTCCTCTCCTCCAGCACCAGTTGCTGACACTCCCATCCTAAATCTTGTCTGCTAGAGCCTGAATCCAGTGTCTGAAGTTTACACAGCCAGGAAAACCTGTCTGGGGCTGCTAAACTCCTGTCAAAGTCCAGAAATTATTTTAAAATCACTTTTCCCTGCACATCCTTTCAAATAGCAGGCAGCAAACATTTCCTGGGATGCTCCTGTGGTGCTGTAGGACAGCAAGGAGTGTGGCACAGAAAGCACTGGCATCTCCCATGCAGCCAAGATGTGCCCTGGCATGATTCTTCAGGGAGATTTTGCAATCCAAAGACTGGCTGTTCATGGGGGCAAAGAGTTTGATTGGGGGGTTGGTGGACAAAACCCCTTTGCCCACACTTGTGTGGGTAATTTCAAGTGTCTGGGGAATAAGGGCAGAAATTCCCATACCTGAACTCCTTCACATTTCATATCCAGCCTTGACTTTGATGGAAACGCCCCAAACCATCAAGGAAAGGAATGAGTAAAACTCATAACAGAGAAAGAGCATCAAGCTACGTCAAGAAAGAGCTTGGATGGGAGAAACTGATGAGCTCATCAATGACTGGTGGGCATCTCTACCCCCCCTTCCAGACAAGGGTCTCAGGAATGAGCCTCCCAACCCCCCCTTGAGGTAGATATCATTGTACCTGGGTGGGCAAACGGAGTCACACATAGAGGAATTATGAGGAAATGCTACGCCAAGGATCCAGGGATCCTCAGTGCCTCTGGCTCCAAGAAGAGTTTTCCTGGCTGAAGAAGAAGACGTGGCTGCTGGAAGGTGGGAGAGACACCAAATGAGCTCCTGGGACAACAGGTCAACATTCATTTTCATGTTTGAAGTCCAGGGTTCAGCTTGTTAAAGGTGAAAAAATGACACTGGGCAAAACACCAGTGAAAGAGAGAATCCAAACGAGCGAAGAAACCAAACTGGGATGGGGACACAAACAAAAGTCCTTCTCAAAGGGAGATCCAAATGGATGTCCATGGGCTCTTCACAAGAACACCCTCGACTTAAGTTTGAAACTACGATGGGCAGACCAAATCCAGCAGCTTCCAGTGGACTTTCTACCTCATCATCTCACAAGAAAGAAAGAGGGGAGGAAGGAGAGGGAGAAAGGCAAAGAAAGGTAACGAGGGAGAGAGACACTGAGGAAGGAAGAGATTTAGAATAGTAAAAAGGAAGAAAAATGAGAGAAAGAAGGAAAGAAAGAGAGAGATAAAGGAGTGAGACAGAAATAGGGGATGGGAGGGGGGAAGGAAGGAAGGAAGGAAGGAAGAATAAAGGGAGAGAGAAAGAATAAAGGGAGAGAGAAAGAAAGAGAAAGAAAACCCACCTGTAAAGCCACATAGTTTTCCCCATTTGGAACCTGCCCCTGCTGGGACAGAGGCAAAGGGGGAATTTTCCCTTTCAACATTCTGCAAAGTGCTGCTTGGCGGAGGAAATGCAGGGAGACTGTCCCATGCAGAAGGTTTTGGGAGATAGCACCTGGCACAAGGTTTGCTACAATAAGTTGGTTAGTCTTTATTGCGTTGGAAATAAAACAGTCATGGAAAGTCCTGCATTAATCCACAGCCATGGCCTGCAAAATCTCCGCCTCGCCTTGACTTTGCTGAATATTTTCAGGGTTTAGGGCTTGAGAGGCTTTTTATTTTGTTTTGTTTTGTTTTCAAGGATGGGAATTAAAGCTGTTCGTGGGATTTGTTCTTCTTCTGTCTATCCTGAGGGGTTCTTCTGGTGGGTTGTGGTGAGGATGAGGTTAAAGGGGGAGCAAAACAGGGTGCCTAGCTTGGAAACCAGTGTAATACTTTTAAGAGTATTTTTATCTAATCCCAGAACATGCTCCCGTTCAGTAAATCAAAGCTTGATGGGGCAACTAGAAGATGAAAAGAAAGATCTGGCAGCCGGTTCAGAGCTGTGCCATGAGTGCTTTCTGTGGGATTCTGGTAATTTAGATCAGGTGTTTGGTTAATTCCTCAATGTTTCAGGAGATGAGGGAGGAGGATGGACCACTGGAGACTGACCCTGCAGGACGCTGCTCTAAAATCCAGATTCCTCTTGACGTGTGTGGGGCCACGAGGAGGCAGATGGACCAAGGGCAAGGGGACACTACATGTCCATACATCCAGATTGCATCTCCCAAGGGATAAACTCTTTCCTGCCAGGGCACAGCTCCTTCTCCGAGATGTGTTGGAGGTACAAAAGGCCAGCTCTGCAGAAACAAAACTAACAGGAAAAGCTCTGGTAAGGGATTGAGTACTGATGTCCTCCACTTGAGGATGCTCCACAACCCTGAGGGGTCTGAAGTGACTGCTCTCACAGCCTTTGGAATTCAAACTATTTTAAATAAAGACCCTGGACTCAGAATTGACCCAATCCCTCTTAAAGGAAGATCCACTGAGCACCACGCCATGAAACAGCACCCGGGTGATCTCCTCCTCTCAGCAGAGAGCCAGGGTTTGGGCATTCCCACTGTTTTACTGGAGCTGGAACAAAGCGAGGATAAAGCTTACCAAGCTGGGGAGACGACGGCCACGAGCAGCTTTTCAGAGATGCAGCCAATCCTGCAACAAATCACAGGATTTGGAGTCAGCATCACGGCATCCATCAAGCTGTACGACCTGGCCCCAGGACAGTGCATATATCTGCATGCCAGGCAAGGATGCCCAATGCCAGTGCCTAATGCCAGGCTGTTTGTTTCTGTCCAGATTAAAACCAGTTAGAACGTCAAGCAGCAAAATCCGGGTGCAACTCGTTTAAAAGATGTAGTGGAGATCAGGGAAAACTGGAAGTTAATTGGTCAGGGACTAGGAGGAGAGAGGCATGGAGTTCTCTTATTTTTGGAGCTGAGAAGGAAAGATTTGTTCCCTAATCTCCTGTGTGAAAAGAGTATTTTAAGAGCTTTCAGGAAAGAAAAGGCTGATGAAAACAAACTGGAAAAGTTTAGGTTACTCAGACGGCTCAACGCCCAGCATGGTATGAGGACAGGAAAAAAGTGAGGAACTGCCCAGAAAAGTGAAATTAAATGAATCAACCTGGTCTCAGCGTGGACTCAGCTGGGATTTGTGCATGTGATACCTTGGCTAGGTTCCCCCAAAGGTGTGGGCCACACCTCGTGCACCAGACTGTTGCATAGAGTTGCCGTGGGCCGGCCGACGTCGGGCAGGTAACAGTGCTGTGCCACTGTATGGGCTGAGAGATGGTGTTAATCATGCTGGAAAAGCCCTTTGAGACCCTCTGGGATGAAGATCATGAAGAAGTTGGGTAGCTCTATGTGTCTAAGTCTAGCTCTGTCTGATTTTGGGGGAAGGCCACTGGAGATTTTTCAGGCATTGAGAGACAAGAACGTGTGCGTCCACATCGACCAGCACAGGGAGGGCAATCCCAGGAGCCATCAGTGGTCAGTCAAACCAGCAAATTTAGGTGGTGTTGGTGCAGTTCCTGCTGGAGGCTTGGAAATGTCCCCATTCTGGTGGTTCAGCAGAAGCAAAGCCTGGAGAAAACTGGGAGGAGATGTGGTGGGGGCAGAAGATGTGAAAATGGACCATGACCATTGCCCGTGTGGTCACCTCGGGGGTGTTTGGTCCTGGCTCTCATGACATCCATCAGCCAGGCTCAGCTCTGCAGGACACAGAGCCAGCTCCTCTGGAACAGGGAAGGTTTGTGCTTCTGGAAGGGAGCGTGGAGCTTATTGCGAGTGCTGAAGGTTCATCGTGTTTCTCATGGTGGCAGGGGCTGGTCGTCTGTGTTATTTCAGCAGTGTGGGGTGGCTGCCACAAAAAGCCAAATTCATCCATTAGAGAGCTGGGAGAAACCCCAGGGGATGCCTGCTGTGGTCCTGATCCTGATAAAACACACGCTGCCAAGAGGAAAAACCCAGCCTTCTTTCCCTTGAGGAAGGACCAAATCCTGCCCTCACAAAACCCCTCCATCATCAGAGACCGCCAGGCCCAGCACTGGTGTCCAACTGGAGCAAGACCCTGAGGTCCTCCTGCTCCCAGTAGCACCCCCAGCCTGGCCTGGAGGATCTCCCTGCAAGCAAGGTAAGATCCCAAAGGAAAATCAAACCTGGACTTCACAGCAAATTAAATGGAACGCAACTGAACCACGACTGTGATGGAGAACATCATTTTGCCGGACGAAACGCAGTTTCCACAACCTGGTTTTAAGGAACAGTATTACACAGAGATAGATACACTATGCTAGATCTGGAGAAAGGAAAAAGAGAAACCAAGATGCTAAATAAACTAAGACATACAGTATAGGGGATATTCTGATCAACAAACCAATCACCATTAGAATCAAAAAGTAAACCAGCCTTTCACTTAGGACCCTAACAACATTTCTCAATGCACTAAGTACATTTTAAACCATGCAAGTTTACACAAACATCTTAACTAGGTTTTTTTTGTTTTTTTACTTTTTAAAACACCAACATTATGCATTTCTTTGTTAATTATATTGGTTAAAGTTGCAGCCGTTCACTGCCAAATATCAGATACATCATATACATATTTTTATACAGAATCTGGACAACACAACATTACACAGCCTAAATAGAGAAAAAAAGATTATTTGTTCCTTTCTTTGTTTGTTTTTTTTTCAGTTTTGTAAAAAATATGAAATGGTGAGAGGAAGGAGGGAGAAGGTGTGGGAAATCTTCTACCAAATTAAAGGATTATATCAAAATAATTCCCAAATCACAGTACAACAAGGGAAAAATAAAGGTTCAAACTCAGCTCCACACTTAAGATTCTCTTAGCTAAGAAACAAGACTTTACACACAGAATGTATCAGTATTTAAAAATAGAAAGGATTGCAACACCATGCTGTCTGATTCCAATACATCTTATTTAAAAAAAAACAAAACAACCCACATTTAAAAAGAGGGAAGGAAAAAAAAAAACCAAAACGACAAACCAATTACTCAACAGAACTTAATGATTGCAAAGTTGTCTCGTTGGTTTGGATTCCCTACCTACTCTTGATGCATTGCTGGGTGGTGGAGCTGGACGTGGCCAGAACAACACCAGGATAAAGGAATGACTCGGGACTCGCTCGCTGGTTCTGCTGTCGCACGCTGGGAACTCTGAGCGGGGTCTGAGACCATCCCAGTGCTTTGGGCTCTTTGCTTTTCCTTCTACTCGGCTCATTTGGGCTCTTGGACAAGAGCGGGGGGTGCCCTACCCGGTCCCCATGGCCATCCCTGCCCATCCACAGGGAGCAATGCATGGGTTTGGCTACACGGAAAGGAAACAGAACCTGGAACTCAACCATGGAGGATGCTGTCGTTGACATGGCAAGTCATACAAAAATGCTAAAATTTCAGATATAATCAAAGATACAAAATCAGTTCTGACAAGTTCTTTTTTTATATATATATTTTTTTTGTGTTTTTTTTTTTAATAGCAACCATTACAGTGCAAGGTTTTAAAAGTTATTATTACAGTAAAAGGTGTGTATCTGGTTTTACAGTAACTGTATCACTGATTTTCGTTCTGTGTAGTAGGTCCCTGATGTAAAGTGTATGCACCAGTTTGAGAGAAAACCCCGCACCATAACGGCTCTTTAGCTTTAAATACATTTTTCTTTTTTTTTTCCTTTAAACAGATACAAAATAACACATCAACTTCACAAGTTCACAAGCACGGACTTTTGCCTTAAGAAAAAAGCATGAAAACTTTGTCGAAACCCCGACATTTAAAGAAATGTAAAAACCGTTCAATGAGGGACGTGACTGCGTGTTTGAGTCCCGGCGTTCTGCCACCCCACTGAGCTCCTGGAGGTCACAGATGACTCTGTGCTCTCAAAACTGCTGCCTCTCGCTCGCTCACCAAGTTTTTTTTGGCCAGGCAAACCGGTGTTCAGCTTCCCACAGCTGGGATTTGAGTTTGTGCATTTAACGTTATAAATATCACCTTTTTTTGGGGTGGACGAGTTCCCAAAAGAAGGGTCATCCAACAGTGGCTCTGGGACTCTGTTTGGAAGGGGCTCTCTTTTTGAAATGGTCAAGAGGAGATGCAAATGGCTGCAGCCCTGCAATAACCCAGCTAACTCAAGGAAGAGGCTCAGCTCTTGCCCTAAAAGCCAACTTCATGCTAAGCAAGCCACCAAAAAGGAGAGAATTCAGGAAATCCCTGGGGCAAAATTCAACCCACTGATTTAGTGGAGTTAATCCACAATGGTCTTAGTGCCCTGATCTGTCTCTGGGGGCTGGGTGAGGGCAGCTGAGGTCCCACACCTTCAGAGCTGTGTCTGATCTCAAAGTTCAGCAGAACAATCCCAGTGCTCAGAGAGGAGCCACTGCTGTGCCTGTCACTGCTGTTGCACATCTGCCCTCCCTCCACATCCCTCTGTGCAGCCCATCACGTGCCCTGGGCACACACACGTGACTTAAGGTCATCACATCCTCATCAAGGTTGGAAAAGACCTCTAAGATCAAGTCCAGCCATCGACCCACCACTAAACCATGTCCTCGAGTGTGACATCCACCTGTTTTTTGAACGTTCCTGTCTCGCTGCATCCAGCTTTTACTTGGAGCTAAACAAGCTTTAGAATAGTAGTGGAATCATAGAATATCCTGAGTTGGAAGGGACTCACAAGGATTATCAAAGTCCAACTCCTGGCCCTGCACAGGACAACACCAAGAATCCCACCATGTGCCTGAAGCATCGTGGTAACTCACTAATTTAGGCAAACACACTGATTTTACTTTATAACCAACTCAACTTTTATCTAAGCGAGAAAACATGGGAATCAGGAAATATCCAGGAAAACCTGAGGCTGCAGGTCAAATCACAGCTCCAAGAAGATTTATCCAGCTGGCCTCATACCCCCACAAATACAGGCTTACAGCAGAAATGTTCCTGTCCCTCGGACAGAATTTCAGGAATTTATTTAGTGCTTGATTCTGCCATTTCTACTTCCTCACGTTGCCTTTACTCGGGTAAATAGGATGAGTTTCATCTTACTTCAAGCTATTGAAACTTAGCCCCCAAAAAGTGGTGTGGAATTCCTCTTCGGAGGGGCCCATCTCCTTCCACGATGATAGAGGGAGCAGATGCAAAGAGATCAGACCAGACACTTTAACTTTGAGAGCAAAAGTTAAGTAGGGTTAATACCTCTTTCCACTCCCCTCCCCACTCCAAATTTGTGGGTAAGTAAATTCACTCACATGGGAAAGCTGCGGAATTACTTAAAAGCTGTATTTTATACTAACAAAAAATGTATTTTGGAAATTGCACCTGCAAACCTCAGCAAAATGCAGTCCCAGCCAGAGGCCAGAGGAGCTTTGATGGACATTATGAGCTCAAGGGACATAAGGACAAGTGTTTTTACAAAGCCTCTCCCTGTAGGAACCCACTGCTCTCTCACAGCACACCCCCAACCTGCCACTGCGTCTTGGCCACCTTGTTTTTAAGACTACCTGATTTAGGAGAAGAGCCTGGCTTTGCTGGTCCAGCCTACCCAGTACCGTGGGAGTGCATAGAAAAGTAAAAAGCTTGATCAAATCCTTGATCAAGAAGAATGCTTATCCCTTGAAAGAGGAAAGGGGTGAGGATTAGACACATTCTCATCCCAGTGCTCCTCTACCCTGGGCATTAATTGCACGAGACATTTCTCTGGAAGTCTGATGAGCCAGTGGAGCAGCACTCAAAGCATGGAGGTATGTTCTAAGTGTGAGGCAGGAGGCATTTCTTTAGCTGTGATCATTATTCCAAAGCAAAAATCAATTTAACAGACAAATTCAACAAAGGGAAAAAAAACCCTTGCAAAAGGAAAAGCACCACTCCTCCCAAACTCTCAGGAACAGCAAGGCAGTGAGCCACGAGCCTAACCCCAAAATGCTGAAAAGTCAGGATGTCCATGAACACTTCTTTATTGCCTAAGCTGAAAATATCCAGACAATTAAAGAACAAGCTAGGAAAGAAGTGGTAAAAATCTGATAAGCCAAGTTGCTTCTATTAAACTATGTCAAGTTTTGGGATGTGAGACTGTGAGGCTCGTTGAGAGGGGTAGGCTTTGTTACTGTAGGAAACAATGAAGACCTTTGAGGGTGATTTTGGCCCTTGGATGTTAATGTCTGAACTTCTCTGATGGACTGCAGATGGAAGGACAGCAGGAATGTTGCCTCATTCCCACACAAAAGAATCTGCTGAAAATGTGCTGTGATCTGCACATTGTGTTAGAGGATCACCCTTGGCTCCCTTTGTAGTCAGTGGAAGCAAATTGGCATCTCCAGAGCCTGATTGATCTCTCATCCTTCACATATCTCTGCTAGGAGAGGTGAGTGTTATTCTCCAAGAATCAAAGAGAAAGTTGAGCAGGACTATCTTGAGTTTGGAGAGTTAACTTTTAGTTATCCTAGTCAGATAAAAGTGGATTTTACCAGCGATATTCAGTCTTAAAAATTTGTGGAGGTTTGGATTTTTTAAAGCACCGACACATTTCAATGCTGGCTTAGTCCACCTTGACCTTCTCAATCCATGTTGGAGTAACAGCTATCTTGAATTTTTATTCCTTCATTTCACACCAAGGCAACACAGCTGCTTTTCCACAGCAGTTGTCAGCACAGTTCCTCTCATCTCAATGATCCCGTAGTTGGTTTCCAGTGAGATGTTCACAAAGAAATCAGCCAGATCCGTGCTTTGTGGAACACTGGGAATGTCCCAGCACTGGATCATTGACATTAGTCCTCTAAAACCTCTTTGGAAGACAAAAACAAATGATTCCATTTGTTCTACCAGAGGAAAATACACCAGTTTTGTTCAAGAGACTGAAGGATTTTTTCTCCAATAAGAGGGTAACAGACATTGCAGTTCAAGCCTTTGGACTGTTTTTATATGTTGCACCATAAATTTGGAAGAGGTGCTGAAGGACCTTACAGTGTCCCTTTGGAGGGGCTTGGCAAGCTGGTCTTGGTTGTTTAAGGCTGTGCTGAGAGTTCATCTTGATTCCCAAACCAAGCAAAACTGGCTGTGACCAAACCTGGAGAGAAGATCAAGTCTGAAACAAGCCTGGATTTTCAGCAGGTGACACTTCTCTCCTGGGACCCTGATTTGGGGAAGAAGAGGAAAATGAGATGGTTGGGAAGTGCTACTGTTCAAATAAGGTGTCAAGTGGCCATTAAGATTCCAACGGGATGTTTGGCAGAAATAGAAATTTTAAATACCAACAACTTGACTCAATGTTGGACATGAGAAGTTCTTTTCTTTCCACAAATACAAAGACTGGAAGAAAGAGAAGATCACCTTGAAGGGTGAGCAGCCTGCAGGGCACACTTGAACAATTGATTTTGTTCTTGGAACACTTGGGAGCCTCATTAGCTGAACAAACTGAGGTCTGTGCTCGTGTTTGAGTTGGTACCTCGGACTTCTTCTACAATCAAGACAGACAGAGACATTTCTAGGTCATGATTCATCTGACAAAGTGCAGGCAGCTGCTTCACAGTGACAGGAATTGCATCCCACAAAGGCAGATTCCTTTCTGTCTGCTGGGACAGTGGCACCCATTCATTAGTTACACAAGTGGGGCATCCACACTGTGGATGGCTAAAGTTGGGTGAGGTCAATCTCACCTTCCATTGCAAACTTACTCATTGTCACATCTTTTTGCCTCCCAAAACAGAGAGGTAATTTTTTTAATTTTGATTTTAAATTAATTTTAAACTGATTTTTAAATATTACCTATATGGAGCAATCAGAAAGGTCAAGGACAAAGGATCTCTTACATTGAAGAGATCTTGTTTGTAGTGGAGACAGTCAAACCCTTAAAACTTCAGAGATTCTTACTGGAGCTGTGTGGGAAACTTTTTCAGTTCTGGATAAAGGACCAAGGGAAGAAATAAAATCCCCTGGAAGAATGATAGGATATCTCTGTTTTGCCTCACACCCCCCCATCTAAGGTATAGAGGGGTGACCAATTGTCATGAGGATGGAAATGAAAGACACCTTAATAAAGAACAGAAAACAAGCCATGTACTAAAAACTTCAGCTGTTGCTGCTGAGATAAATTTTCAAAGGACAAAATTGGCAGGGTAGAATCACAGTTTTAATCTTAATGCTTCCAAAAGCAACCATCCCAAGATCCTGTGGTGATATCCCTGCCTGGACACACCCAGGGAAGAACATCTGGCTGCACATGGGGCTGCCAAAACCTGCAAGTGTAAAGTTTGCTCCTCAAGTAGCTAAAGGAACTGTAGATGTAGCCATGGGACGTGACAATAACCAGATTTTCAGAGTAGACCCAAGGAGAAATGAGCAGAGAATAATTTCTTCAATTAATACCAGATTAATTTCAACTCTTTTTGCTTTGTGTAAACCAGGCACTTTTTTTCCTGAGAAAGGAACTGTACTGCTCAAATAAAGTGTTACAGGTGATCTCTGCTGTTTGAATTACCAATATTTGCTCGATATGGATAAAAATCGCTTGTGTCATGACATAAAAAGTGGCAAATATGTTGGTTTTTTCTGATAAAATGTGACATATTTATAGGAAAAAAAAAGAATAATGCAAAAACATCTGATGTACTGAATACAGGACCTGATGGAGTGAGAATACAAGTGATGCAGAGAGTTGTGCAGCCCCTGATTTGCCAAATCTGTGGTTTCTTAACCCAATCTCGAGTTGCTGAGTTGAACTCCTCCCCAGGCCTCACTTGATGCAAATCCTTTCAGTGCTCTGGGCTGTGAGTTTTAGAAAAGCCCCAGGCTGAGTTTCTAGTGAGCACTGGAGCTGAGGAAAGGTTTTGGGGTAAAAAACCAAAGAATTACATTTTCAATCTTGGGTTGAGGGGGGGAAGCCAGAAAAGAAACAGCCAGAAAAACTCCCCTAGCCTGAAAAAATAAGGAGCTATTGCAGGAAAATGCAGCCATCTCTGGAGGTGCTGAATTCTGCAGAAATATCTTGCTTATTGAGGGGAAATGCACATGAACACAGCACGTTTTTACACTGTTAAAACTCCTGCAGCACGGTGGAGTCTTCATTTTTTTAAAAAATAACCAAAAAACAAGTGTAACAAGGCCATATGCTGTCCTTGAGGCTCTGTTGGCAGCATAACAAAGGGAAAGCGTGGAGCAAAAAAATTCCGGGCTCTTCCTGGAACACACTGATCCCCTCAGCTCCCACGGAAAGCAGCCATGGTATTTTTGGACTTAACAAGAAACCTTTGGCACCTTGCAAAGCTGGAGCCTCTTGCTTTGGTGCAAGATAAGAACAGGGTGCAAGTCACAAGGATTAAAAGGGCCACAAAAGTTTGTTAACACTGGAATGGCAATGCTGAGGCAAAATCCATTTTTAGACATTCCTAAGCATTTCCTCATCACGTTTTGGGAAGCTGGACTAGTCTAAGGTAATACAAGAGGCATGGTTTAGAGGGGGAGGTATTTTTAATAATAAAATATATATTTATTGTAAAAGATATGATCTCTCCCTCAAACCTTGTCTCTCTTACTAAGCAGGGACTTGTTTGCAGGTCTAGCCTAATATTACCTCCTCTTGACTTGCACCACAGCTTGTCATGACATTTAAGTGACAAAGTTCATGGTGACTTTATAACAAATATAAAACAAGCACTGCCAGGGCCCATCCTTTCTCCATGTGACAGTGTCCCTTGGCCTCCAACACAGGGTGCCCACAAGCAAAGTGCCTGTTGTCTCCAGAATCCCTACTGAATCCTCACACAGGGAATTCTTTGGGTCAACACTCGCTGTCCCCGGCCAAAACTGTGCCAACATGTTGCTTACAAGGGAAAAGCTTGGACAGGTGAGTGCCAGATCCTGCTCTGTTTCATCTATTAGTGTGGATGGAGACAAGGAACTCAACAGGACTGAGAAAATAATCTGTGTCTGATTAAGTTTAGAGCTTTTGCCTCTTTGGAGCACTTTGAAATGTCGCTCAGCCCCTCGTGCTGCATCTCGGGGGTGGAGATGAAGAGACCCCAAGCAGCTCCACCAGGAAGGTGGTTTGGTTGTTCATCTTGAAGGCTCAGCTTGGCTGGGCAGTTCGAGGCTCATCTGGTGCTCAGGAAGAGCTGTACCAAATTCCCTGCCAAGTGATGTCATCGGTGTTGAGCTAATGATCCAAACAGGGACTGGCACCAGGGAGGGCTGAGTGTCCTCACAGCTCATGCCATTATCACCTCAGGAGAGCAATTGGAGACTCAGAGATGGGACAGGCTCGCTGAGAAGGGACAAGATGATCCTTTCAACTTCTACCAGCCTTACACCAACTTGTCTATCCAGCAAAGGTCAGGCAGGACTGGGGGCTGGGTGGCAGGACTGCTTTGATGATTCCAGGCTAATTCTTAGCAGCAGGATTAGGATGGTCCATTGCTGGTTTGAACAACTATCCTTTCCTGACAGTAGAACAGACATAAATCACAGACATTATGACCTCAGGTCCCTCTACTGAGTCCATATTATAGAGAAGGATTTCAATGGGTTTAAATTGCAGCACTTTTTCTATATTTTTTAAGCTCTGGTAGCTACTGTAGGATCTTCTGATCTTGATCTCTCATCATGTGAGCCCGAGCATGTCCTGATGCCCAACCACAGGGCCATCAAGGGACCCAGAAGCCTCAAAAGCCTCAAACCTTGTTTTCACCATCGTACCTTGGACACAACTCTGCTTCTTGATTTGACCTGAGCAGTGAGTGAGCCAAGTGTGACTCTGCACAGGGCTTTGTGCCTCCAAACCTCATGAAATAACTGAGACAAAATAAAACAGAGCCCTGGAGCCTCAACCCTTTAGCCAAACCTTCTTTCTAGGACGTGAGACAGCAGAAGACATTCCCAATGCTATTATATCCACTTGTTATGTCCCATCTGTCATGCAACAGGCAACAGAGAGGCAATTCCTGCTCCAAGAGCACACCCTGCTCACCAATTCTGCTGCTACTGTAAAAGCTGGATCAGCCCCACGGAAGCTGCTAAAGCTCTCTCACATTTACCAAGCTGGACTAAGAGAACAATTCTGCTCATGCTGCAGCTGCCAAAATAAGAGGGGTCTATACAGAAATGAACAGTCTTGCCACCTGGAAAAGAGCAGGAAGCACAGTGAGCACAAATCTAGAACCACTCTCTCCTCCACAGAGATGGAAGAGATTCGCAGACCTTCTCAGAAAAGCAGAGCTGGTGCTACAGAGGGACTTAAAACCTCAAAGTCAGCACTAGAAAAGTGTCATAAGTTGACCACCAGTAACAAACCAACAAGATGTGACGAAACAATCCTTCCATGACCAAAACCAAAGGCATCCCCTTAGCAGCAGGGAAATACTGGGAGAGCAAGGGAAGAAAATCTAAGCTCCTTACAAAGAGGGGAAGGAAAAGAAACACTGAAGACTTTCCCCATTTGATCAACCCACCACCAGCCCTCCGAAGATCTGAGGGCACTGTTAATGCTACTTCAGACATAAATTTCATCCAGCCCCTACATCTCCAGCTGTGGAGGGCAACAAGGATACCCCTGGCCCCTCGTTAACATTAATCAGCATGACCAAATCAGATCCACCAGTGATTTTCAGGACCTTCCCCGACCACATTCCACAGAAGACAAGAGAAAAACCAGGCTGTCCCTCCCATTTACTGGACAGACCCTTTGTCACTGAGCTAAAAAGAGACCTTTTGGATTTTACAGCAAGTTTCAAAGAAAATAACCACCAAGTAAAAACTCCAACCCCATTTCTGAAGCAAATAAAGAGCAAATAAGGCCGGGAATTCCGTGGGATTTCTGAGCAGAAACGAACCAGCTGCATCTCTCCCTTTTGCCTAATGCAAGGTGATTAATGAACAGGTTGAAAGGATTGTGGATTCAATCTTAAAATTTGGAGATTATATAATGGTCAGACAGGCAAAAAATGAGCTACCGTAATAAACCCTCAGTCAAATTAGAACAGTTTAACAAGAAATTGTGCTTTTTGGTATCTCAAGCCCCTCAAACTTCATAAAGTCACATTATTTCAAAATAAACCTTCCAAAAAGCTCAGTGGAATGGCAAAATGCCCAGATTCAAACACACACTTTGGAAGCATACTTTTCATAGAGATATTTTTCCCGTTGTTAGATTATTTCTTTTTTTTTTCCAAATCAACTCCAACCTGTAATTCCATCTGCTATACAACTTCACGAACACATCTGTATTTCATTCCAGATAGACAAAATACTAGACCATAAAAATAGAAATAGGTGGGAACACACAACAGAAATAACGAAACCAAACCAAAAACCAAGCCAGATTTGTACAGACACCAGATCAGAATGAGTTAAAAATGCTGTTTGTACTGAACAATTGTGCCAGTTTTAGGAGAGAAGACTACACAGAGGGGGTTTTGTAAACCAAGGCTAAATCTGTGTTTTGCAGTCCTGTCTTGTGCTTTAAGTGAAACCCAACAGCATTTTTTCCATTGAAATTTATTCATCTTTGGGTTTCATTTCTTACTTCTTTCTTTTTTTTTTTTTAATTTTATTTTATAAAAGGATTTAAACTCAGTAGTAATTTTTCTCCTTGCTTTAAAAAACATAAAAATATGTCACACTCCATTTGTGTCCAATTCTTTCTGGCCACTAATTTTTTTTGTTTGCTTTGACAAAGCTGTGGAGGAAAATGTTACTTTCCCTGCGGTC
Source organism: Campylorhamphus procurvoides (assembly GCA_013396655.1). NCBI lineage: Eukaryota > Metazoa > Chordata > Aves > Passeriformes > Dendrocolaptidae > Campylorhamphus > Campylorhamphus procurvoides. Next base: position 509,127 of record WBMV01008067.1, read on the forward strand.
TGGTGGAAAGGGAGAGGATTCCCCTCATTTTGCTCCCAGTAAAGTGAGATTCCTGTAAAGATTTCCCAGTCAAACTAAGACTATTTGGGGCTGGATGTTTGGTTTGTTTTTTTTTTCTAATTCCAGCCTATGGGAGCAGCATGGGAACTGGAGAAGGAATGCACTGGGAAGGTGTGGGCTTTGCCCCCTCACATTTCTGGCAGCAGCATCGAGCTGTGAGGCTGGAAAGGCTTTTTTATTGGGAATAAACAGATGAGAGATCCTGCCCACCTCAACATTCCTCCCTGATGCTCCAGCACACCCCAATGTAGGACTCACACAACATTTCTGTGCCAGGTGTTGGTTATTGTGGCATTACGGGCTTGCCACTGGCTTGTCCAAGGACATTTTCCAACCATTTGAGCATTGGGAAGTCTTCCTCACTTTACCAGGAGCTCCCACCTTCCTCACCCCTTCTATTGACAGAGCACAAGGTACCGTGTGGTTCAGAATGATGCACATGACCCAAAAATGAGACAGTTTTCACTTCCCAGGATATTTGTGCACTGACAATGGGAGTCTTTGAACTCGGTGTTAGCCCATCAGGGTGAGGAATCCTTCAAATTCCCAGTTCCATCCACAGCCATCCTGAAGGAGATTCATCCCACGTGTCTTGGACAAGTGTCTTAGTTAGCAGGGGGTGAATTGTCATGGGGGAACTCTTTGTCTCCCTCCATTCCCACAGAAAGGACCTGGATTAGTGACTCTGGGTCAGTGGCTGCCATCAGACAGACAGCTTTTCAATGAATGTGGTCCCCATGCTCAGGGAAGTGCTACATTTCGGTTATTTCAAAGAATTAAATCCCTCTCCACTCAAATGGAAACAGGGGAACAGATTTTTCCTTCCTCAGTCCTAACAGCCCCTCTTTGTAGGCTCCCTCTCCTCCTCCTGCCAAATTCAGTGTTAAGATCAGAAAACCAAAATTGAAAGATCAGGACTGCAAATCGTTTTCTTTCAATTTTGCAGTTTGAGTCCAGTTACAAACAGGCTGTGTTTGGGGGAAAAAAAAAAATAGAAGTAAATCAACTCATGTTTGACAATTCTGGTGTCTATCTCACATCTCAAAAATATCACTTCAATGGAAAAGGAACAGAAATAATAACCAGTCACTCATGAACACAGTAGTGATTCTAGTGTACAGGAAAATAGGATCCAGACAGGATTTTACAACTGAGAAGGGAACATTACAATAAAGATTATGACATTTTATGAATATTCGTGTTATAGCTTTGAGCTTTATTGCAAAGCAAAAAATATATATTTGTATATATATATATATATTTTTATCTACATATCACCTCTGACATTGTATACAACACTAAATCACGAGAAATCAAAGAAATCATAGTGAGGTAGATACAAAACAAAGGGATGTGGAAGAATCCAGCTGCTAAATTTGGCTTAACACAACTGTCATTAACATATGTATATCCAACACAGCAGTGAGCTTTGATTCACAGCTTGGTCGATGGATCCTACTAACACTGATATTGATATTAGAGCCCATTTAGTAATGATGCCTTTTGGGAACGGGGAGGAAAGTAAATCAGAAGCGTTTCCTACAAAACCAGTCATCTCCAAGGGCAAATTTCCCATTGATTTTCCATGACTTTTAATGGTGATAAAACAGCTCTGAGAAATAGCCTGTGTTCTAGGGGTGGTGCCTGAGGGCAAAGAGGGGCAGCTCCACAGCTGGGGATTCTACTGGGGCTGAACAGGAGCAAAAGAAAGATAAACCACTTCACCTTCCACTTTGATGGCCAAGAGGAAGCAGCACACCCTGGGGATGCTTGAGGCCACATCCAGCAATGTGTGCTCCTGGATATCACCTTGGGCTTGTCGATGGTGGCCAAGCAAACAAGGCTTCAGCAGAAGGACAGCCCCCTGATGGATTCTGTCGCTGTTCTCAGGCAACAGCAGATACGTGGCAAGAAGGACAGGGCCGCTGCAGTGACCAGTGGTGGTGGTACCTGGTGGGATCTGCTCTCCCACAAGGAGACTGGTTAAGGCACCTGGATGACTGGGGCTCATCAGATAATTCTCAGCACATCCCGGCAGGCGTTTGGAACAGCCTTGGGCTTTTAGATTTAATCTGTCAACCCAGGAAAATATGCACCTGGTGCTTCCTTCTGCAGGTGAGAAGACACGGAGATGAGAGGCAGTGGGTTTAGCTACAGCAAGGGCAGACCAGGTGGGACACAGGAAAACATTTCCAATGTTTCCAGCATGGTTGGTAAAAGTTCTTTAGGCTATGAGACCGTCTTCATCCATGAGGTGGCACGTGCAGTGAAGGATGGACACGGCACCCTCATATCATTCAGGAGTCACATGTTACCAGGGATATAAGGAGCTCTCGGGTGCTTTATGGAACACAAAGACAAAACCAAGTTTGAAGCTCTGGACTAGAAAGCCCCTTTGCTGCTGCTCAAACATCTTCTGATCTTCTTGTAAATGTAAGATGGGACACCCTGGAATGAGTTTGATTCCCCAGCTGTTCTGCAAGCAATGGCAATCTGAGCTTTATTCTCGTATCATTTACAATGTCATGGCTGAATTAAAGAAAATGAGGAGAATTGACCAGAACAGATTGTGAAGGAGCAGGGGAAGAAGCCCACATGATTGTTACCAGAAGGCTGTGTGAATCTACAAAACAAGTCCCTGTTGGAGAATGACCTTCTCCTTCAGGGAAACACACAGAAGGTTATTGCTTGTGCATTGATTTTCAAGGGTTTGGGGTTTTCTTGGTGAACCCTTAGAGTGACCAGAGCACGGTCACAGAAAGGGTGTAGCACTAAAGAAATTCAAATTCCCCCAAATCTGTGTGGGTCCCACTCTCTGATTCCTTTAGTCCTGGGAGGGGAATGCCTGAAGTGGATGTGCCCCTGTGGCAGGGGCTGCAGAGTGATCACGGGGCAGCCTTGAAGGGGATCATTTTGAATGCTCATTAGCAGAGCACAGAGAGGACAAGTCTCATGAGAAGCCATGGTGGGAAGTGTCTTGGAATCATGGCAAATCCTGTCCAATTTTGGTGGGATTCAACTCACCCAAACATAATCATATAAAGGCCACGCAACAGATCTAAACTGGGAACCAACTGGGATTAATCCCTACCAGGAGTATCTTGGAATGGAATGGACATTGATAACCCAGGAGATCCCCAAATCTTCTGGCTAAATTAGAGGTTTGGATCCCACACTCATAGAGCCAGTAGGGAAAGAACTTTGGACAAACATTCCCACCCAGGGGTGTGTGCCAAGAAATTCTCTCTTAGAGACTGAAAGCTGGAAGTTCAAAGTGAATTTGTCCTGTTGTTTGCCAAACATGCTCTTATAGATTTGATTTTTCATGTCACTAAAAAAGGCCATTTTGAACTGAAATACAGGTCTGGTTTTATTTTTGACTCTGATGGGTGGATTGCTTTGCTTCAAAGGGATGGGTTAATCTAGAGAGGAAAACTTTACTGTCAAACATCTTCCATACTTTTCTTTCCCTGAATAGATTTTCTAGGTGAGTCATGGAACAAGAAACCTTTGCAAGCTCCTTTCTTTAAGAAACTGGAGTGTATGAACTTAAAAGATTATGGATTGTGTCAAACTTGCCCTGTAGGTTCCTCCATTTACTGAATGTAGCAATTAGGAAAGTATCTTCATTTTTTTTTCCTTAAAACTTTGGTAAACTGGGGCAGAGGATGACTCCACTTGGCCTCCTTAGGTGGGCACCTCTCAGCACTGCATTTTCAGGTGTTCTGACTTAAAGTGAGCCCAGGGTGGGAAATACTGTCTTCTGAAAATATGGATTAATCATTAATAATCATTAACAAAGCCTGAAGATGCCAGAATGGCAGGTCCAGGGGACAACTATAGCTCCTATAGCAAACACCAGCCACTACCAGAGCCCAAAACCTGCCAGTAGATGGAAGAGACCAAAGCCTGTCAGCAACTGGAAGAGCCCGTGTTTGTTCAGGAAGAGCAGATAAGGAGACCCTTGAGGTGTTACAGCTGTGTTCCACCATTAAATAGACAATGGCTAGCATGGAAAGCTGGGTGAGATATCCTACAATAAATTACTTGAGTGTGACAACTGCTTTCTGGAGAAATGAGTTACATGGAACACTCCCAGGAGGTTTCTGAGCCCACCTGGATTTACAGATCAACCAACTGACTGACCACACTTCCAGCCAGGGCACTGTGCGAGATGGGAAGATTGCATCCAGCTTTTCCACTGTTGCTGTTTCCAGGTAAATGTGGCAGCAAGTTCAGCAGGAAGACTGACATGAAGTTCTTGGTAAGGACTCAAATGCTAAAGATTGGCTGAAAGAAGCACCTATGATGGCACAGACTGATGTGGTCACTTGTGTTGCCACTAATACATGGAAGAGGTGCCACGAATTCATTCCCTTCATCCCTTCCCACTTTTGATGGGTTCGATAAGGGCCCTTTCTGTATCCACAGCTGTCCCCTGGCCACTTGGAAGAGCTTCACTAAATCAGGTGTCCAGTGAATCAGAACTGGGGTTTCATCTGTCCTACCTCAAGAAACTTGAGGGGTCACAGAATCACCGAGTATCTCAAGTTGGAAGGCAACCAGAAGGATGCAGACCATGGAGTCTGTGTGTAGTATTTCAGACAAGAGTGGGCTGATGGCAGCAACCCAGGATTTTGCCCTTGGCCAAGTAGTTTCAGCACCTGGAGGCGCCAAAGCTGAGGAGAGTCGGATGAAGAGATTTGAGGAGTGTTTGCATCGTGGGCAGTGGCTCTTGAGGATGGGGAAGCCTCAAGAGGAAGGAAGGAAAAGCACAACACCTAAACAATAACAGTGAGGGGATGAAGGTCAAAGCATGGCCCAAGGAGGCAGGAGTGGCTTCCTGAACATAAGAGAGATGGAGAACAAAGGGTAGGTTGGTGAAGATCTCACCGTAAACTGGCCCGAATCACCTCCCACCGTCACAGAGAGGGGACCCCGCGGTATTTGCAGAGCAGGACCATGAGTGCAAAGTGCTTAAAGGCTTGGTAAGCAACAGCAACCCCAGTTGGACAGGCACAGAGAAGTGGGAGTGATGCTTGAAGCTGCGAGGTGAGCCGGTGGTAGGTGTGGGACGTGACAGCATCTCGTGGGCGCGCGTTTTCCTGAGCTCATCACTGGACGACCCTGTTTCCTCACCAACACTCTCTCCTCAGCACCCATTGATGGACTGGGGTGGGGAAAGAAAGGTTCTAAAGGCTAAATCCCCCCCCAAAATTTGCACTGGGAATAGCAGGGGAGGAGAATTTTCTACCTCTTCAGACAATTTCTAGATATTTTCTACGTTTCTAGACAATTTTCTACCTTTCTACCCATCTAAAGACAGGGAAGAAGTTTACCCAGTAGAGCCAGGCTATTTATTACAGCTTAAAGGACTACAGAACCTCTACTTCAATGGTATAGATGGGCATGATCCTGTGTTTGGATGTGTGTATATATTATACACACCCTACCATGGACATACGCTATTATATATTTCTATAATATATAATATAGTATATAATACACACACACACACACACACACACACACATGAGATACTCAAACATCTGAACTCCTCCTAGTCATAGAATCCAAATGCTCTTCTTTGAGGGTCAGGTAACACTCACTACATTTTCTATACAGACAACTTTGTACATACAAGTCGTAAAGTGCGTTAAAAAGCGCGTAAAATTTTCTATGTAGAAAACTATGTACATATAGCACACACATGTACTAGAACACTTGGAGTTAAGCCAAATTTCACCTTCATCTTCACATCCCCAATACCTACGATACAAAACCAGAAGTAGAAAAAAAATATAGATAAGGAAACAAATAATAATAACAAAAATAAAATTCCTAAAACCCGAGAGAGAGAAATGAACCAAGAAACAAAACCAAACCCCCAAAAAAACCCCAGTCAACAGAAGCCTGGCACATGTAGAAAACATCGATTCACTTAGAGAACATAAAGAGGGTCATGTCCGAACCTCCTTTTTCTTAAAAACAAAACCAAACCAAACCCCTTTTGTTTGTCTGTTTGTTAGCTCTTATTGTTTGAGAAAAGTCACAGTAGCACTCTCACCTTGAACCAGAGTTTGGAACTTTTTGTGTTTCTTTGTACAAAAGAAAAAACGGTTTAGGTTATGGAAAATAGTTGGGAAATTTGAGGTTGGAGAGAGGAGACAGAGAGAGAAACTGGAAGATTGCATAGTTGTGAACAGTGGCTTCTCATCAAGGTGAAAAAGTGCATCATCTGATAAAATAGCATTTGATTATTATCTTTTTTTGTTCGGTTCCATACTTTTGTTTTTTCCTCAGTCAACTGTACATGTCACACATGAAAAGGTATTTACAGCACACACACATGCTAACATTGAACGTCTGACACTGAAACAGCCATTCTTTAAATGTTCCATCAGAGTTTGTTCCATGCAAATTTTGTATTCTCTTTAAATACATTTTTTTGCTACATCCTAAGACCACAGACTTGTCTAAGCCCATCTCATGTAATTTTGATCATTAGCAACACAAAAAGGGGAAAAGCACCAGAATGGCTCGGTTTGATCACCAAACCTCTGCTTTGACTTCTTTCTTTTTTTTTTTTTTTAATTTTAATTCCTTCATTCACTGCTGGTTGTTTGCTCTTTTTTTTTCTTCTTTTAAATTATTATTATTTTTTTCAATTGGTGTTGACATTTGCTCACTTTAATTTTCCAGAGATGGGAAAAAACAATTGACTTTTTTTGTTTCTTAATAAGCATTCTTGAGGTAAGAGTTATGCTCAGCACCTGAGGCAGGCAACAAAGCTTTCAAAAGCATTTGAGAAATGAAGTGTGACTCCAAACACTGTCACCAACATCTTACACTAACAACAAATCCAAACAAATAAAACTGACATGAATATTCCAGGTTTTCATGCAGGCTAAACCTCCCACCCGCTTTCCAACCCTCTTTCCTTTCCCCAAAAATCACAAACAGAATGAAAAGGAAATAAAAGCGACTTGGCACGTTCCCTCTTACACCAGCCAAAGGAATAAAGACAGGTGTTGTGCATTAAAAAAGATACTTCAAAAGCTTTTCACGCTTGCTGCCTGCCCCGAGTGCATTTTAATATATGTCTGATCATTTACATTTATATAGGAAAGTCATATTTGTTACACTTTATACAGGATCACTTCATTTTTGTCCTTTTTAAACCTTTTCACTTGTGGGTTTTTCTTCTTTTGGATAATGAGTTGGTTATAACAATCTACAGTAAGGCTGCACAGGAAGAATACTGTGTATTTAATTTATTTTCTTTTTTATCTCTAAGAACCAAAGTATATAAAATGAGGTTTGATTCTAGCACCTTTTACAGTATTATTGGTGTTGTTCCCTTTAGGAGAAAAGACCTTCACTCAACATCTGTTCTACCATCTCTCTCTGGTCTCAGCAATACTTCAAAGGTAACAATAACGTGACAATTGACCCAACCCAGCAGTATTTTGATGAAATAAAACCTCTCCCCCCTGAAGTCAGGCAGAACTACTCGTGTGAGCAAAGCAATGCCTTCTCCTCCCTCTTCCCCACCAGTGAGGGCAGCTTGGCTCACTTGGAGCAGTGTGGAAAACCGAGCATCCCAAGAAGGAAAAAAAATCCCCCCAGGTGGTGTCTCACTGGGGCAGCTGAGATTTAGAGGCTCCACAGCAGATGGTTTTGCTCGGGGGGAATAAGGGAGCTTGCCACAAGGTGAGCTGCATTACCTTGGTGCAAAGAAAAGGCAAGGATGCTGCCTGGGATTCTGGAATGCTCCCTCACCGACCCCTTTCACAGTAAGGGGACACCTCCCCACACCTCAGCAGGAGGATGGTGTTGGAATTTTGAGAAATTCTGACACATTTCTGTGATGTGAAACAGCTGAGTGCATTTCAGAGGGGCGGGAGGAGAGAGAGGAGACAGAAAAATTAAAATTGGGAATTAGAAGCTCCTTGCCAAGGTTGTAACGCTTTGCAGGACGTTGAGCTGTTGGTTTCACTCAAGCAGTGTGTAACCCTGCAGGGGAATGGTCCATTCCCCATGCAGGAGCATCAGAACCTCAATTATATATATATAATTATAACTATAGCAATCTATCTATCTATCTATATTTATATAAGTATACATTAAAGTCTGTTACTGCACTGGCACCTAATACAGAGGACAAGGACTGGCGTTGCTGTTGGATGCAAGTGGTTGCCTTGACTGAAGTCCTGTGAAGGGTAAAAGCACCACAAGAAAAGGCACCACGAGGCTTTGAGAGTTGAAATGTTGCTGCCCTAACAAAGCCATCGTCAACAAACACAAAGAGTTTTTTGGGGTTAACGAGGGCAGGTGGGGCCAGGCCAAAACCTGGCCTTGCTGATGACAATAAAAGAAGGGGTTTCCCAGAAGAAAACAACACTGGGATTTATGCAGGGTGGCTGGTGCCTTGGTGAAACTGAGACCAGACTTTGGTCCTTTAAGGGGCACGTTGATTTTACGAGCTCTTATTTAGCACTTTGGACACTTCTTAATAGCCTTCCTAAATTAAAATGGCCACATTTTGCCACGTTCAATGTGTTTGCACCGATGGAAGAGAGGCAGGACTGAACTTGGAGTTCTCAAAGAATGATCTCACCTAAAGAGGGCACAGCCTGACGTGGAGGGCCCCCTGGGATGTGCTGGATGCCTTCTGCTTCCACCAAACCAGGGGAAGTCGGAGGCACTCAGCGAGTCTGATCTCATCTCTCTGCCCTGAATATCTCAATCTGTCACTCCCTGGGAGCCCAGAGAATAAATTGTCCTGGACACAGGCAACAATTTTGATGGGTTTACCAAAGTCCTGCCAGACTGAGGCAGAGATAAACCCTGCATGTCTGGTTTGCCGAGATCTTAACCCCTACTTCTCGTTCCCTCCTTAATCAACATGCACTAAACTTTTGTGTTGGCCCTTGCTCTGTTTCTTCTGCTCATAAATTCGTGTTCAAGTGCACACACACATTACTCTCCAAGAAAATAGAGCAAGATCTGGGAAATAAGACATTCCCCATCCTCAGAGCCTTCCTGTGGAACGAGAAGTCTCTGAAGACACTGTTGTCATCAACAACGGGCTCCCCACGCGTCAGGTCATCGCTTGGTGATCCAAAAAGAAAAAGAAGAGACTCGCAGGCACTCTATGCCAAGTTAATAGCACCAGTTTTGCATCGTGTTGACACCTGTCAGCCCATCCCATCCAAAAATCCCTAACCCTACTGACAGCTGCTGACAGGCAGCCTGGCCCTGCTGTCAGTGGCATCGCACCGAGGCAAGGATAGTGCCAATGAGTTTGGCAGGAATTCACCCGCTGGACACAGAGGAGGGTCAGCTCTGCCCTTGGCCACTTCTCTTGGCCAGCTCAGAGCAGGGGTTGTTGGCAGCCCTGTGTCACCCAAGCACCACGTGTGCAGCTTCTGGCAGGAGCTGAAGTGGTGCTGGAACACCACTATGGGGGACAGATGGAATTCCCTCTGGCAGGACATGAAGTGGTTTTCCTTGTTCATTCAGACCTACTTTTGGGGGTCTCATTTGGATGCTGGTCTCTCTAGACCCCCAGGAAGGATGGTTCAGGTAGAGAAGTGACCTAGGAAGGAGCCAAACGCTCCCAGCTGAACTGGCAGATCCTTGGTGCTAACTTGGATGGGTGGGCATCTTCACCTACAAGCCATGCTGGTTGGAATGGCACTGGAAGGATGAATGACCTGTGTTCAGAATGGGCTGAATTTGATTAATAAGGCAAATCCAAGGCATGGGCATGACTAAGTTTCAAGCTTAGTAAACAAAAATTGTCCTTCTTGCTAGGAAAGCTTAGGCCATAATTTCTGCCTGATATGCCTGATCAAGAGGGTCTGGGGTGAACAGGCTTCTCCTTGGGAAGATTTTCAGCCACACAGGATTTAGGATGGGAGAATAAGACATGGGGATACCTGTGGCATGAACTCTTAGGAAAGCATCTGAGGATCCACATGCTCTTTCCACCTCTGCTTTCTTTTCCACCAGGACTGTGCCAAATCCTTGGTTTCTCAGTTGACTTCCCCACATTCTTTCCAGAGGGAGAGTGGGGATGGAGAAAAGCACTTCCCAAAATCTTAATGTGGCATTTCAGATCAATGAAATGAAAAATCACTCCCTCTTTTTTGTCTCCTGAGCAACATGGAGACAAGGGAAAGGGGACACGGTGGATTTTTTTGCCACCACCACAGTCCTGCAGGGCTTTTGATGCCAAAGTCTTGAATGTTCACCAACATTGACTAAATAAGGTGTCCTTCACCCTTGCGAGGGAACCTTTACACTTCCCAATTTATAGATGAGGCACAGAGCAAAAAAACCAACACCCCCCCAGGTGTCCTGCTGTAACAGCTTCTTTTCACCACTTTGTAGTGATTGGGGAATTTGTTCTCCTTGAATAAGGTTTATCTGAGGAATCAAGTGCAAGAGCGTTTTCCAGGTTTTGAGTGTTAACAACGAGCTCCAGCAGTGATTAGTCAAATTTCAATGTTTATGGGAAAAGTGGCACTTCTGCAATAGAAGTATTTAAATTGTGCTATTCTCTGTGGCGGTGCCAATTTTCCAGTACTATCAAAATTCACTAATCAAAAACTCTCCCAGGGTGAGAGCTAATCTGAGAAGGTACCATGGACTTTTGGGATTCCTTTCAATCGGAAGAGCTTTGCAAGAAGGAGGGTCGACAAAGATCTTTAAATGCACATCCTGGGGTAAGGATGGTGGAGATCCAGGGCTGGAGGTGGGATTGGTGATGGGAAGCAGGCAACAGCCTGACCATTCCCACATCACATGCCCTGGAGAACAGGTACTGAGGAACATATTGCACCTGCCAGCAGAGACAATCCTAAAACCCCCTCAGCTCTCCCAACCAGCAGCCCGTGGCAGAGATGGAGAGAGAACGTGGATCTTCAGGCACCACGATTTTGCCTTCATCCAAAAATACACACAACAAAGGGATAACGGATGATATTTCCTTGCAATCAGAAAATCATCCAAAGCCCCCTAAATATAGAGTATTTCTGTGGAAATCCTGGTTTTCAGGGGAACAGCTCCATGATGGGTCACACTGTCAGATTCCTGAGCACATCACTATGAGTCTGGAGCAAGGAACACCCAGGAGACCATCAAGAACCTCTCCCTATCTGTTATCTCATACTGGTTTCATACTGGGTAAATCAGCTTTAGTGGAATGGTCTGAACTTGGCCTGATGACATGACTGGAAGTCACCAAACCAAGATGTGAAATAGTCCTTCCCTGAGAAAATGAAGCACTTTTGAAACTAATTCCCATTCCTCACTGGGAAAAAAAAAGGCTGGAATGGTAAAAGTTTGCAAAACAGAAATATTAGTCAGAACCACTGGGTTTTGTTTTTCTCTGATAGGACGATATTTTCCACAGAAAAAACCCCTTAAGATTTAAATCCATTTTGGGAGGGGGGCACATTTTGTAGCAAATGGCAAACTTTGATGTTCAGGATTAAATCCCTTCCCTCTCACTCTCCCTACACAGAAAAGATGGGACCAAAGGGTTTGGCTGTGATACTTATTTAGACACTTTTCCAGAAAACACACATCACAGCTCTCCTCCAAATGGCTGCAATTACACCCAATTTAAGGCTGGTTTAATTGCTCAAGCAGTTCTGGGATGTCTATGGGTAAGTGCAAACCAGACCACTTTCCCTACTACTTATCCATCGTAAATTTGTTGACTGGTACCTTCAGTAATTATTGAAAAAAAACAGGTTATATGAGAATGGTGTGAAACTTGGTCTATAGTTTCTCTTACAGCACTGTCAGCTCACAGGATCAGAGAATCACAGAATACCCTGAGTTGGAAGTGACCCACAGGGATCATGGAAATCCAACTCCTGGCCCTGCGCAGGACAACCCCAAGAATCAACAGGACAACCCCAGGTGAAGTCAAGCAGCTTCAGCTTCAGCCTACAGACATTTCCATGGGCTCATGTCCCTGTGTGCACTCGAATGCCCTCAGAAACCGAAACAAAATCCTAAGGAGAACAGATTGCAGGTGTAATCAGCTGGCATTTGTCCTGGATCTTCGCTAGTTAGGAAGGAACAGTGTTTGCTCTGCAAGGGGAAGGAGGGGAGGAAAGGCGGGGGCGGCGTGCAGGTGGTGCTCAGCTGGCTCTGAGGGAGGGAGGTTCTGGCACTGGCAGGGAGTTTTATTGGTAAATACAGCTCGAAAGGAAAATATGAGCTGCTTGTCCTTGTGACTGATGAACGGGGATGGCATCTGGAGGGAAAACAGTAATCATTCCCTTGGAGTGACATTTGGCATTTGAATTTTAAGGGCTTGAAATCAGATCTGGAGGGTTTAATCCCTGCAAAGGAGGGCCCTGTTTGCTGTGGGTATTAACAGGGCTATTCTCATTGCAGTGGTGATCCTGGTGGGAGGAGAAACCATCTCTTCCTCAGCTAAAGCCCCCGTGTAGGACAGGGGTGTGCTACACTCAGATGGCTTCACTTGGGAAGATACTCCTGCTTTTGTCCAACTTCTGCCTGGGTTTCGACAAAACCTACAAGCTCAAACATTAAATCTTTTATCACAGGCTTAGAAAAAGAGCAATAGGGCCCAGTTTTGGTGCCCTGGCACCAATAGAAATAACTACTTTTAGCACAGGGAATGTGGGGAGGCACCTGGCCATCAATGGAACTTTACTGACTTGTACTGACTCTGCGTTTGACCCTCATTTTTGGTCTGATTTTGGCTTCCAAATTTCTTAAGAAGTGGAAGATCAGGTGGTCCAGCATTTCCTCAGAAGGCCCTTAGGCTTCTGATGGTCTTTTAATAAAAAAAAAAAAAAAGCCTATACAAGGAATGTTTATTTCAACCCTGCTTGCAAATCCCAAATTGCCAGCACCTCACACCAGAAGTGTCCTTCCTCATCTCAAAAAAGCCCTTTGGAATTCACAACATGTTCATATATATATTAAAACATATATACTGTTGCAGTAACATGGCATGTATGCTCGTCTATATTTCCATGGGATTGGGGATATGGACACAGACATACATGTTGATTAGTCCCTTTCATCCTGAAAATTCGTAGCTACCCATTTCACTTCAGGCTTAATTTATGGGAGGAGGAATTCTCTCTCCTCCCACTGCTGAAGGGGGTCAGGTGCAAGCACAGCCAGGTGTTCTCCCTGTTGAACAGTACATTTTCAGGAAAATTAAAGGGTGATTTATCAATAAAGTGAGCTGTCTTTTTTTCATATATATATATATGTATACATATATATAATGCCCTCAATACCTTATAGGCTATATCCTATTTAATTCCACGGGGTGGGCAATAACCAGCTTTGAAAGCAGTCCACATCTACATCTTTTTGCTCTACTAGATACACATGAGACTTTAATTGCTTTCAAAACCACACTTGCCCTCTCTCACCCCTCTGAGTCCATCCCTGTTCAAGACACAGATGTGTGGTGCTTCTTAGGACAAAGAGGGAATATCTATACGTTGGACAGCATTTGGTTGGGTCAAACGAAGCAGTTAGCTTAGCACCGAAGGAGTTACATTGCTGTTTTTTTCCCAACTTCAATCTTTTTTTTTGTTGTTTTTATTTTTTTTTTTAATTTTGGAACAGAAGCAGTAAAAAGAACCCAGAAGCACCGAGCTGAGTGCTTAAAACAGGGCAAAGAAACAGCTGGGGAGAAGGATGGGGAAGGAGCAGACCCAAAGCCGGCGCAGATGATCAGTGGGCCATCTGCAGGGAGTGGGGCTTCTGAATTTGCTCTGCCCCAGCAGGAAGATGTGAAGCTGCCTGGAAATTCAGGTGGAAGAGCCTGGCCCATGTAGCCAGAAGGTTTTGGACTCCCTCCCCATGGTGGGTGCAGAGAAGGGACAGGGAAGGTACGTGGCAGACCAAGACAAAGCTTCCTTCTTGCTTTGTGCAAGGCAAGTCTTGGGTTAGAGAAGACAACGGCCACCTGAAACACCACCTGCTCACCCAAAACAGACCAGACTTCACAGTCCTTACTCAGGAGAAGAAAATGAGACCCAACGACAAAACCCAGGAGTTTTGCCTGAGTAAGGAGTGTGTGAGTAGACTTCACAAAGCTTTTCTAAAAGGGAGCAGGGAGTCTTGCCTGGCATTGCATTTCCAAAAGAGACATTGTATAATGGTCAGGACACTTAGACAATAAAAACACTCGGCTCAAAACCACAAAGATTAAAACAAACCCAGGCTTTCTATCTTTTTCCCTTCTGAATTATCTGACCAGCAGTGATATTTGGAGCAATGAACTGGATCCCTTCCCTCGTTCTAAAGAAAGTTATCCCGGCTTTCACCCGAGTGGCTTGGGGTTCAAGCAGGGATGAATCCACCTCGACGGACACGTCATCGACAGCCAAAACTCCCGTGGATGGCAAGGGAAGTTTTGCCTGTGGGAGGACGGTGAAGGCAGGCCTGGTCTGGTGTCTCTGGATGTGGCACAGATTTTCCTCCAGGAAAGTGGGTACTTGGAGAAGAGTCGTGCGGGAGCAGCGTTGGGTCTAATTTATCCTTTCACATCCCACCTTCTCCCTTTGCATAAGGAAACTTCAAAAAAAAAACCCCAAAAGCTACTGTACAACCAAGCAAACTGCAATTATTGTGCTGTCTTAGGCAGTCAAGGAACTTAAAAGGCAAAACCAGAAAGCAAAAAGGTTATTTTCATGTGTTTATCAGTTGAGACACTAGTTTTCCCATGCCTACTAGAGTCCTCAGCAATACCAGCCTCCCAAATAAGGTCCAGGCTATTCCAAAACAGCGTGAGCAAATTTTTCACTGTATTCAGATGGAAGCTGATGACTGAAAGGTTAGTGCACATTAACCGTGGCTGATGAGAGCGACTTTTAAAGAAATTCAAGTATTCATCAGTAATCTGTTCGGTTCAGAAATACTTTTGTCATCTTTAGTTTCAAGTTTCCAGAAACAGCAAGGAAAAGGGAAAGGTCACCTGTTGTGTAAGAAAATAATATTGCAAACAGTGCTGTTACATTTGACCAGGAAAGCAAGGCTATCCAGCACAATTTTCTCCATTCCTTGCTTTTGGGGAGAGAAAAGACTTAAGACCACTTTCTCAACACATGCAGGTTTTCCTCCTGCTTGTTGTAACCAACCATTTTTCTGCTCATTCCCCGTATAACAGCACAAACCCAGCAAGAATGAATTTTTTACGGCGCACTTCCAGCACCTCTCACACGCATTAACTTAAGCCTCACAACACCCCTGTGAGGTAGGTAAATATTATTATACCCATGTACAGATGGGTAAACTGTAGGCACAGAAAGGTTAAATCACTTGCCCAAGGTTACACAGCAACTTCGTGGCAGAGCTGGGGTCGAAACCCAGGAGTACTGTCACCCAAAAATCTGCAATGACTTTTAGACCGTGGCCACTTTCTACGCTCACTGAAAACACCATCTAACAGACACAGCATTGCACAAATCCAAATAACTCCGCGCATTACAAAGTGCCTGGTTTTCAAACAGTTGCCTTGCTGCATGTGTCCCAGAGGAATGGGGAGGGGAGAGAGAAATTTATGCCCTCAAATTGTTTTTGTCTGCTTGCAACACTTGGTTTTGTCATAGGTTTTGGTTTGGGTTGGTTTATAGATTTCTAATATGCAACAGGAAAGGATAGTCCACATTATTTTATGCACAACATGACTTTCCAATTGGGTTCTGTGCATGTCTGAATATACACTAAAGGTCCAGATGGTTTATGCTGATTTATTTTGATTGTCACCAATTGCCTCCCTCCTCATCAGCGAAGAGCCAGTGGAACATATGCAGCGATCTGTCACCTCATTTCCTCATTTTTCTCATTATCCCACTGTCTGAACTTCAAGTAAGGAACACGAGTTGAACACAGGCAATATCTAGCACAGCAGGAAGGCTCCTACCTTTCTTCACATCACACCTCGACAGAAAAGAGCCACCACACCGTTAATTCCCAAGTTCAAACACAACAGAACAATGAAGCGATTCTGAACGTGCTCATGGAGAAATAAGCAGATTGCAACAATCTCTAGCGGTACCCAAAGGTCTGGAAATGCGTTCTGCACACAGTGAAAGGTTTGCCCACGTCTATTTGGGATAGCCTCAAATCTTCTCGTTCAAACCAGGCTGAGATTCTCTGCACCAGAATACACCTGAGCTCCAAGGAAAAATGAAAATAGCAATCAGAACCCTGGGAAAAATAGCAAGCCAAGGCCCCGGGGCTTGAGACAACTGCCAAAATAACAGCATGCAAACTTTTCAGCAAGCAAAGGGTATACAACGGAGTTCACACCATCCCTACCGCCCTCCAGCAGCTGTCTCAGCTTCTGCAGGGCTTGTCAGAGACCTTGTTCTGCCATGGTTATTATGGGGGTTTTGTTTTCTGGTGGGTTTTCTTTTGCACGACCACGTTCGATCTGAACAGAACCCAGAGAAAAGCAAACGCAGTAAAAGAAGAAAATATCCTAGAAAAGCCTGTCTCCACAATTTTCCACTGACTCTGGCAGCTTCCAAATTGTCTCCTGCCCAAGCTGCCCAGCAAGCAGGCACTAAAAGGTTTTGCAAATGCACAGTAGTAAAGTTTTCCTTTTCAAAGCACCTCTGAGCTTCAATGGAATCAAGCTGGATGAACCTCAGACCACATTTTCTTCAGGAGGTTTAGTCAGGTGTGTGGGTGACAGGTGGAACATGCATTTCTGGGCAGGGACAAGGGGGAGGGATAAATTGTGAAGTGAATCTTGAGTGTACAAAAATACAGCTGAAGAGCACGGGGTGACTGTGCTCTGAAAGTCAACAGCGATGCTCCCCTTGTGAGCGAGGTTTTAGCACCCCATTGACTAAAGCTTGGAATTAATTTTGGCCTGTTTCATCTAGTCATGTTTAAATAAAAATACATGCAAATGAGTGCTGACTTTTGGCAGGTGCAGAGAAGGATGGAGTGAAGCAGAGAATTAGCTCCAATCCCAAATGCTGAAAATAAATATATTTACACTTGAAATTGGTGGCTCGCTTGCGCTTTCCACTGTAATTATTCAACATTGGCTCCTCTTCTGCAATTCAGGTTGGAAATGCTGCAGATAAAAAATGCCTTGTGTGGGTGGCAAAGCATGACAAGGGCATGGGCAGGGACCTTGTAATTCCTGTCTTTCCATTGTTGATTCGGTCTGGTCTGAATCATTCCTTTCTCCGAATTAGCTGCCTATGATTGCATAACACTATCACAGTAAACATGCCACCCATCTGACATGGATGGAGGGATGGATGGGTTGACATCGGAGCGATAAAAGTGACGCTGTTTGCAAAACAACCTCAGCAAAAAGAACAGAGTGAACTGAAAAACAACTTGTCCATCGAATCAGGCAGAAAATAGAAAAATGCCAGATCTGAGATGACGTTCTCCACCACATCCTGAATCCTGGTCTGTGGCACAGAGGGACATCTTTATTAGCAAATTAAGCACTTCCAGGATCCACTCTGGCCATGAGGCCAGCTGGTAAATGCTGGCCCCGTCCACACTGCTAAAATCTTCCACCCCTGATGCAGAGCAACTGCATCCAAAGTGCTCAGTGGGAATGGTCTCTGGCCAGTGGCAATGCCTAGGCCTGCTGGAGTGGGTCCAAACCATGCCAGGGAGGGTTTGAATAGTATAACAGTCGGGATGGTGGAGCCCTCGTGCCTTGGCTTTGCCCTGGCATGGCATGGTTGGCTGGTTTAGATGATTCCAGGGTGAATCCAGCAGCACAAACATGCCAGAGAAGTTGCCCACTGGTCTAAATATGGGCTCAACCTTCTCCATGGCAGTTTGAAAAACTCCTCACTCAGCGTCTTCTGGCAAGGAGCTGGGACATGGTATAACTAAGCTACCAGGGAAAGCTGAGAACTTAAAACCAAAGTGGAACCAAAAGAAGTCACTGATCATCCTGAAAAAGTGCACAGCGAAAGTCAAAGGGCAAAGAACAACAAAGAGGAGGAGAGGGGTAGATTCGGCACGGGGATTAGTACCAATAAAGAGCTGGGGGTAGTTTCCCTCCCCGAGCTTTTGGCTTGGCAAAAGGCGCTGTTTGGCAACAAGATCACAGGTAATTCCAAGAGGAAATGGTCACCACCCCAAACTGTCCACCATGAACTCGTTGGGTGTAGTGGCAGAGCACATGCTTTACGTTAAGGCTGTAATGGAGTCCTTGAAAAGAGAAATAGTTCCACGGAGTTGACACTGGAAATCCTTTGCTCAATGAAGATGCCAGTGGATATCGTTCAAAGAAAGGACTAGAAACAGAGGCAGAAATTTGATGCGACCAAGAGTAATGAAACAGTCTTAACACGTGGCAGAGGCCCCTGCCTTTGTTGTTATCCACTCTATGAGCCACGAAGGAGGAGGACTTTGGAACAGGGATGTGTCAAGCCCTTAGTTAAGCTGGTTTGGTTGTGAGAAATTAGCACTGCATTGAGAAGTAAGGACACTTCCAGAGTGTTTTGCCCCTCCGCTCCCGTCACGGGAGGGAAGGGACGGCTGTTGGTGTGGTGGTGTGGAGCAAGATCCCGTTCCTGAGGGAAGGCAGGCTGAAGTTGCTCATGAGAGGCAACGCTGAAGGGTCTCCTCCTCGACACCTGGTGACTGTACCGTGGCTCGTTGGCTCCTCTCACTGTCCTGGTGTGAAGTGGCAGCATCCAGCTGTTCGGTGGGGCCAGATGTTGGGATCACATCTCCAGACCTCAAGGGCAACAAGTTTGGGGAGAGGGACCTTCCCCTGGTGCTTTTGGAAATGAGGATGTTATCTCCGGGAAGGATGGTTTCCAAGGACCAGCAGGGTTGTTTGCCACCCATTCCTTTCTCATGGTTATGCCAAGGAAACGCTGATGTGCAGAGGAGAGCTCTTCAGGGAAGGACCAAGGAGACTCTTTACACAGGGAATTGGGTCAGATTTCAGTCTACACTAGCATAAAAGGTAGGTCAGAAAAAGTCCTGGGAGGAGAAAGGCAGGCCTGTTGCTGGAGGATGGACATCTCCATGTTTTTATGACTCAGGAGGGGGGGACAGCGAGTTCACTTCACAAATTACCTCTTTTTATGGAGACTGAGCAGGGAAGGAACAGGGTGAAATGTTAGTAGGACACTTGAGAAGGGACTGATTATGGGACACAGACAACGGGGAAGGGAAATGAAAGCTTTTCACAAACATATGGAAGCTCATGTATGTATATATATATATATGTAAACAAGGGACTAGGAAGTTAGAAAAGGAATGACAAGACCAAATCTCTCCCTTTGCATGAAAATGTGACCATCACATTGGTTGTAATCAGAGCCCAGAAACATCTGCCTGAAATGGAGTTTGACTGGGAATTACAGTACCAGTAACAATTTGGCTTTGTATAAACTTTGTCGTGTGTCTATAGTTTGGCGTGAGTGAGTCCTGCCCTCCTTGAAAGGGACAGACACCAGTTAAAAGTTTTCTTTACAAAACAAAATGAAACAACTGAAGAAACCCCAATGTTTTCTCAGAACACTGCAAAGGATCACTGATTGAAAAAAATGGTTCTCTTCAGGTATATTCAGGCGAAGAAAGCATTCAGCTTCTTTAAACTGTTATATAAAATTGGTACTAGTTTCTTTAAATACTATTATAATTAAAAAGCCAACTGATTCCTGAAATAAAAAAAACAAAAATCATAATCATAATTAAAAAATATCCCCCCCATGCTGATCTCCTTTTCAGAATAGGTCAGCATGGGAGTTTTGCACCGTAGACAGTTACAGTATTTCTGGAATAAAAAATTTGCAATTACACACAGAAAATACTACAGCATTCACTTAAAAATACCTCATTTGTGTTGTTGTTGTTTTTCCCCTCCCAAGCAGAGGGACGGTGGGATTGAAAAGATGCCCTGAAACGGGATTATTCCTTTAAAGGAGCAATACTCTCGAAACAGAAGAAGGGTGTTGTTGGATGGATGCAAACCCGTGATCGAACTCGAAAACAAAGAGATTCCAGCACAGAAACAGAATTGGAGAGATGGGAATGTTCAGACACCGAGCGGGTTACTTGGAAATGTCAAGACAACCACTCAGCCCTCGGCAGGTGACTGTCAGGGCTTTGCCATCATTGGAGGTGGCAGCATCTCCTTGCGGTGAGAAGGCTAAAGCTAAACCACGATGCTCTCGCTACGCTCTTGAATCTCCTCTGCTTGTTGTTTCTTGCCATGTACTTACAGTAGAGGGTGACACGAGACAGTTTTTATCAGCAGTTCCCCACATGTACCGAGTCGAAGAATTCTCAGCTAAATCACAACAACAACATCAACGAAAAATACAAAGCACCAAATCACCTCGAGACGTGAGTCAGTTTACAGGTTATTACCGTTTGAAGAAGTTTGTTGGTTGTTTTGTTGTTGTTTGTTTGCCTTTTTTTTTTGTTTGGTTTTTTTTGTGTTTTTTTTTATATCCCGACTTTTCATGTTTTGTTTTCCTTAAAAACAAAACAGAACAAAACAAAAAATCAAAACCCAAAAATCCCCAAAATGGAACGAAGGATGCTTTACAATCACTTTAAGGCTCGCACTGAATGAGACATGACAGGTCTTACACGAGATTACAAATAATACATGTATGCCTTTCACAGCCTTAAAATGATACAGTAGGTCAAATTATTTTGCCAGTCACTGATCAAGTATTGTGCCTTTAAATTGACTCGCTTTTTGCTACTATGCTGAGTTTTATTATTACTGAAATAATTGTTAGATATGCGTGAATGGACTTCAGTAGGATGTTTTTGGCATATAATTTCAATAATTTCTAGTTTTCCAGAATTCAAGGTGGCAGGCCTTATTCTGGGCTCAGGCTGTTGTTGTTTGCTCCACTGAAGACAGTGGTGCTTTAGCACGTGCAGTTGTTGGAAACAAGATCAGATCCATCATTATCACACTAACGTGGGGCAAAGCCACCACTCCACGTGATCCGTTCCCTCAAGGAAAACGGTTCCGGGGTGGGATCGTGTCTATAACACGACTCAGTCAAGGCTCACAGGCTTGGCCAACTGGTGTTATAAATTGCTTGCCAAATTACCTCACAGACCTGATTTTTTCATTCAGCTGTTGGAAAACCAAACTCATTTGGGGGTGCCTTGGCTTTGCTTTCTTATCTTTAGACATTTGGGGTGGGTTTTTTTTCTGCAAAATCCAATCAGAGCAAACAGATTTTTTTTCGTACATTTCTCTCTTTTTGTTGTTGCTGCTCATTTTTTTTTGTTACTTATTTTTTTAATTCTAAGGTTTGCATTTCAGTTGGTTTTTTGTTTGCTTTTTTTTTTTTTTTTCCTGGCATGTAATCATCAAAGAGTTTTGCATGAGAAAGGTGACAGTACTTAATGAAACTCAGCACCTAAGGGCATAAGGCAGTTGTAGGTTTGTTTGTTTGTTTTTTTATTTTTCAATCAGCACCAATCCCATAAATAATGTTCTACACTTGGTGTACGGTATAAAACTGATGTGGAGATGCCTCCTTCTCCACCTGTGAATCCTAGGTGTGGAAGTTGAAATACTGTTTCTTGTGTGTAAAAAACAAAAGAAAAGTTTTTCTTTTTGTTTTTACTTACAAAACATAGAGAATATCTTTTTTTCTTTTTTTTATACATACAGCAACCAGAAAGAAAGCTTATCTGAAGGTTTGTGTTTGTTTCATGATCTGTGTTTACCGTAAACAAAAATAAGGTCCCCTCTTTTACTTTGCTTTAAGGAGCTTTTAAAGTGAAGATTCATATTGTAGCAACTCATATAAGAGAGGTCCATCTCTATACCTAATACCTACAGCTGTGGGGGTGACATATTGGAGGATGTTGATAGTTCTTCTTAACCTCCTGTCTACAAAATGAGCATCCCATGCAGGATATCTTTTTCTTGGGATGTCAATCTTAATGAGAGGCCCCTCGGGGGGGTAGGGTCGCCCAGATGGAGTAGATGGAACCATTGCTCTCACCTGGAAAACGGGCAAGCAAGTGTCAGCTGTGAGTTCCTCCTGTTGCTCCGTGACCGCTCTGGTGGGCGTAGCCTGGGCCCCCCGGTACCCAGGGGTTTGGGGTGCCATGGGCTCAACATCGGGGGGCAAAGGAATGCCCCAGAGCAGCTCGGCGCAACAGGAGCTGACAAGGATCTTAGCTCTTGGCCCCATGGGATGCAGCACACCATAATATAACAGCATCAAAGCTATCCCAGCAGCAAAGCTAAGAAAGACACAACACAGTGCTGGCACGGCATATGAGTCAGTAGTTTCAGGATCTCTGTAAAAATACCAAAGGAGCGTCAAGGTTGCATTCTCCGTCAGGACCACCGTGTAATACGCAAACATTCGGTATCGAGTCCGCCCTTCCTTGACATTAAACCAGCAGAAAATGTACACAATCCCTACCACCATGTTGAAGAGGATCTCCTCCCACTTAGACATGCAGAAATCTGTCCCACCATGGATGATCCAGAAAGCCATGGCACACCAATGGACCACTACAAAGATCCCAAAGTAGAGCTGGAAGATGGAAGCAAAGAGAGCAAAAGAAATAACTCGGGATGAGATGGTGAAGAGGCGCCAGAAGAGATGGATGAGGGCCCCTCTGTAGCTCATACTCTTCTTGTCGTCCCTAGAGTCCCGAAGAAGCTTGTGATAGGAGGCTAGCACCCAAGCCAGGGACATCAGGGAGGCCACAGAGGACACACCTGCCGGAAGACACACAGATCCACTGAGTTAGACAGGAGGTTTGGTTGAAAACATCATCTGCTCACTAAATTATTGCATCTGGGGCAGGCTCAGTAGCCTGAAGGTTCAACTCACGTCAGGTTGTCCTTACGGTCTGGAGGAGAAAAATACAGAAATATCAGTGTGGGAATTGGAAAGGGTGCTGCATTCAGCAGTTCTCTGACACATTATCCTGGTCTCCATGAGCCACTGGCTCTGCCACCCCACCCCAGCTCTTCTCTTCTGACAGGGGACATTCTCTGTGCTCATCCTCATTAGATCCACATTTGAGAATTTGGAATCCACATCCCATCTAAATGCTGCAGCCCAAGTATGAAGGTTGTCTTCTGTAGAAAGGAATCTGTCTTGGAATGCACCACTGCAAGAGCAGGACATTTATAGTCCCTGATACTGCATGGATTCTTTTCTATTCTAAAATACTTTTATATAAGCAACATTCCCATGGATTTGGCCTTACTCAGGAATCCCTGTTTGCATTTGCCTTTGGAAAAAATAGGCAGGTTTTTTGTCCCATGCAGATAAATCTATAAATACAGGGAGCATCAAGGTTCTCATACCCTCTAAATGGTCCCAAAACAAAGAATCTGATCCCTTCAGAAGATCCCTCGCCCTGTTTCTAGGATGAACTAAAGACATATATTGGAGGTAGCTCATCGCCAGCCTTCTCTTCTGGATGGAGCAGAGATCCAAGTCACAGCTGGGTCTCCAGCCCTGCCTCTTTCTGCTCCTGGTGTGACCCCCTGAAGAGACCTTGGATCTGGTCCACCCCTTTCTTTGCCTGGGACCACTGAGGGTGCCAATCCCAACACTCAGCTGTGCCCAGAACACCACTCAGAGCCTAAGGACTGCTCCCATCACTGCCTGCACTGCCAGCCCTGGGTCATCCTCAGAAGGCATCCCACGGTGTTCCAAAGGGTGCTCATTCCTCATCCCAACCAACACTTCAACAGTTTATTTTCTCCTAAAGATAAAATAGTGCCAAACTACACTTCAGAGGCTTGGAAAATACAATATCATTGCTTATCACATAGGTAGAATGAACAACTCATCGAGCAAAGCATCACAATAAAAATCAATTGACAGATTCCAGGGAAAAGAAAGAGCCACTGGCATCTTATTCCTTTGCTCCCACTGCTTCTCACTGGACAACTGTTCTACAGGTGAGGGAACAGATAATGGACCATGTTTGGGAAGTTCAATAATTTGGTAGCTATAGTTTGATAGGCCAAAGATTTGTCTAGGAGCATCACCTATAAATACTAAAGGAAAAATGCAAGCAAACCAAACAATACCACCTTTCTTTCTCTGATGTGTAACATTCTGGAAGGTCAGAGAATCAGAGACTTGACTGGGTTGGAAGGGACCTTAACTATCACCTACTTCCTACCAGCTCTTATTTTAATTTTGCTGCTTAAAAAAAATAACAAAAACCCAGAAACATCTTTCTGCAGCTGCTGAGGGTTAAAAAGCTAAAATATCTGAAAACCCTAAATGTGTTCTTCTCCTGTTTTCCTTTCTCTCTGCCCACAGTGGCCTGGCTTCCACGGGAACACAAATAAGATCCCCTGGCTCTTCAGACCTCACTCTATAGATTTTGCCGCCTTCTTTTTGAGGAGCCCACCCTGTAGTGCAGTGGGGTTAGATTTCCACCTCTTCCAACCCATCTGTGTCTGGAGGAGAGGTGATGGAGAAGGTGGCCAGGAAGGATGACAGACCCCCATCTCTGCCTCTCATTGGAATTCTCAGTCTGCAAGTCCACCAAAAGTATGTTTTTCCATCAGCTCTCAAGTGTCTCTCTCTGAATTCTTTGCCTTTGGGCTCACACCTACTTTAGCATTTCAGACTAAATTTAAAAAAAACAACAAACCACAAACCAGTAAGACCAGTGGCCTTATCAAAGAGGGAAGCTTTATGCCACCAGCTTTAAGAAAACCATTTCCCTCAAGGTCTGAGTCTCAATAAGAAATGATAGCACGTAGGACTTGGGGATTCTAATCACAGAATAGTTTGGGCTGGAAGGCACCCCTGGAGATCATCCAGTCCTACCCCACTGCCCAGGCAGGGTCACCTGGAGCAGGTGACACAGGAACACATCCAGGTGGGTCTGGAATGTCTCCAGAGAGGGAGACTCAACAACCTTCCCGGGAAGCTGTTCCAGTGCTCTGCCACTCTCTATGGAAAGTTCTTCCTCACATTGACGTAGACCTTCTCATGTTTTAGTTTATGGCCATTGCTCCTCATCCTGTCACTGGGCATCACTGAAAAGAGTCTGGCACCATCCTCTTGACAGTGACTTTGGAAATATTTCTATGAAATCCCCTCTCAGTCTTCTCCTCTCTGGACTAGCCAGGCTTAGTTCCCTCAGTCTCTCCTCATAAGGGATGGGAACTTCTGAATATGAACATCCCCAGCCCCAAGCAGATGTAGATGAGACTTATTTTTAACCTACCAGATGTGGTACATTTTTGGTAGGCATAATTAACAGTTCTGGAAGGCTGAGTTATACCACACAATTTTAAAGTTAAAAGTACTGTTTGTTACAGTATCTTTTAGCTCTTCAGTTTAAAAACTTTTCATGATTAGCAGGAAAAAAATATGTCATTTGCTGTCTTATTTTAGTGCTGTTTTACTACAAACTTGTACGGCATTAGATGTACCTGAACTCTGAAACTCAAGCAGCGCCAGCCCACAGGAGACAGATGTGTCACCCCGGCTTAAAAAATGTTTCTGTTGGGCTCATTTATTCTAGAGTAGAGAAAGGAGTAAAATACACCCCAAACAACCCCTCAGAATACACAGAAAGGCTTTTCTGTAGCGTTTTTAGTGCAGAACCCTCCGCTAATCACAGACCCTGGTTGTAAATCGCACAGAGCTGAGCGGACGCGTGTTGAGTCACCCGGTACTCTGCCTGCTGATAGTCATCTGAACGTCTCTCCCAGTCAGCAGAGAGAGGCAGACACCCCCAGAAAGTGATTCACCCTGTCCTAAGATCCATGTGGGGGACAGGGAGGGGTTGACTCATGCTCTCAAGGTGTCTGACTCCATCCCTTGCCCAGGGAACGCGGGGATGGCAGTCAGGAGGGATGAGTCCTACCCTTACAAACACACCAAGATCTGAGGGAGGCAATGAAGCATCTCTAGACGTTTTGACATATTTCTGCTGTTGTTTAAAAACTCACAAGTCCATGGTGGATGTGAGTTTTGGCATCCCAGTGATGAGCAGGGTCTGGACCTGGGTGAAAGGGGGTGAGATCTGTGGGTGGACGTCAGCAGGGATCATGGAGTGATATGAAGTCTTCTTCGGTCCTTCTCACTGTGTTGCCACAGAAATTATTCCCTGGCTATTTCATACAGACTGAAATGACACAGCACTTTTGTCATCTCGACCACGAGTTTCTCATTCCCACCTTTCCCTGAGACATCTTCACAAAATTTACAATTCTCACAGACTAGGGGATAAACTGTCCCCTTTTTTCCCTTCCACTTCTCCAGACCTTATTTCTAACCAACTATAGAGATCTCTCCAATTATAACTAGAACAAAAGGTCCTGGAAAGTTGGATCATATGAGAAGCAATTTTTAATTTTGATTATGATTTCTGCACATGGTGACTGACGCACCTCCATCTACCATGAGTAGGTTTCAACCTCCTTCCAAAGTTTGTTTATCAAAGGGATGAGGTTGAGTAAAAGCTGAAATCACTTCTAAAAACTCACTCCCACTCCTCGCACTTTGTTCTTAGTCTTGGGAGTGGAACATTCCCACCGTGCACAACCACATCTGTGGGCATTCTCAAGCCAGGAGGACATCAGCTACTATGGGGCTGGAAGCCCTGTGGATGCATCTGGGGGATCTGGATCCCACCTGCCCATAACTAGCCAGACTGGCATAGACTGGGATTGTCCTCAAACAGTACAAGAGCCTTTGAATTCCTCCTGTCACCTGCTGAGAAGCAAAGAGTGACTCACAGGCCAAAGTCAGAATCACTGAGAAGTCATCACACCAATTAATCCCCCAGATCTGTTTAGTAATGAGCCCCAAATTCCTTATGGTGAGACATCTCCTAACCTGCATCCAGCACAGAAAGGTAGAGCTCTATAATGTACCATTTGACAGATGAAGCTTTAAGATTTACAGGATTTACCCACGGTCCCCTATAAAGTCCCAGTGAAAGCAGGAAATAGATCTCCTTCACACAACTCACCCCAGGGTGTTCGGGGTTAAATGATGTCTCTTACTTTACTCAATAGTGAATGAAGGCTCAGTGCAACCATCATAGGTGGGAATCCAGCAACATTTGAGATGCTTTGGGATATTCCAGACCTCCATGTGGAGCTGGCAGATGTGACAAACTTGCACACAGAAGACAAGAACATTTTTGAGCTGGAAGCTGAAGGGAGGGAGGGCATCTTGAATGACAGTAGGTGACACTTAAAATAATTGTGGCCACAGTTGTATGAAGGTCATTATTTAGACACTGTGGCTGTATTGTCTGCATCTCCACTGAATACAAGGGGAGATTGGACTTCCCCATCACATGATGACACCTCCATCAGAGACACCTTTGTTTGGGTGTCTGAACCTGCAGCTGAACTCAACCAACATCTTGAACTAGCTTGATTGTGACTTCTTCCCTTACTAATTCTGCTTTTCTCTGAGGGAGTGCCTGAACAGTCCTCAGTGGTAAACATGGCACAAAGGCTGTGCAACAGTAAATGGAGAATAGAGATGAGAAAGCATTTGGGAATAAGACAGGGATCAAAAACATCACATTTTTGAGAATGTTAGACCAAGGAACAAACTCTCTGAGAAAAGGAAACAAAAGCCATTGCTTTGGATCATGAAAATATGAGTGGATTTGGGTATAATGCAGGTAGTGATGTGATACAAGAGGAGAGGAGCCTGAACCACTCTGAGCTAAGCGAAGCCTTGCTGGAGCTCACAGGGACATGCTGAATTTCATCCTGTTCAGGTTTCCATCCCCCAGTTACTACTGAGGATACAGAAAAAGAAAAGGTCACTGCAGATTTGTAATATGGATCTCTGAGAAATCCACATCTGCACCAAAGAATCAAAACAATGACTCCCCTTAAATTGCCACTGCTGTTTTTAAAGCCCAGGAAGAAAACGGTGCATGGAAAATCATCGCTGTCTGTCCAGCCTATTCCTGCTATGCAATTTACACATGGTTTTACAAGCAGTCTAATAAAAGCCATAGAAAAATCACACACACACGCACAGATGAATATTTAAAATGCACAATATACCCATTTGTGCCTTACTTGCAGTGTGGTTCAGCTGAGGAGAGAGGGTTTTCACTAGGGGTATGTACAATTTTCATCACAAATCCAGCTGCAGGTTGTTGGGCTGTCAGGAATTTGAATGCAGTTGCTGGATCACATTCCCTAAGTATTTACCCTGGTGCCTGCCCCTTTAAAGTTGAAAATTATGCCTAAACAGTGTTCTATTTTTTTTTAATATTAATTCTCCTTAAGACTCTACTAAAACAAAATGGGAAGATACCAACATTTCTGCGGGGTGAGCTGGATATCAAATATTCCCTGTGACACGAAACCTTCCATCAGCCCCTGTGCAAAGGCAGAGCTTGTTTAATGCCAAGTGCCAGGTCTCAGTTCCTCCCCAGCTCCTCAGGCCTCTGTGCTGTGAACCCTGTTATTGTGTTTTCCCCTTTGGGTGGCACGTTCCTCCCTGGAGCTCAGTGGGAGCTGAAGAACAGGCTTTCATTCTGATGCACACAGAGTGAAAATGCATTTATATACAAACGAGATCAAGCCAGACCCTGCTTTTGTAACAACGTTGTCGCTCCCTCTGATTTTTTAATCTGTTTTTTATTTATTTGTGTGAGAGTAAAAGGGGTCGGAGACAGACCCCAGGTCTGATTTTTGTTTCCTGATGGATTTTGATGCTTGATCATTCTTTATTCTTTCCCACCAGAGAAGACTTTGGTCTTCTTCCCTTCATTTTCCCTCTTTGTTTTTCCCTTTGAACATGAAAAAAAAAAATGGAACAAGTAATAAAGGGCTGCATAGAGCATTTTGCCATTCATTTTCCTCATAGGATTTCAAGATACTTCCTTAACCAGTTTCTCCACCAATGCATTATGGCAATGAACACTATGACCATAATTCATAAATCTGACCCAGGAATGGCCTCCTCACATCTGTGTGACACCTCTGGACTCTGCTCAGAGCTGGAGTGACCCGGGGTGAAAAACCAGAGCTCCATACTGGGAGAACTGGGAAGAGATGTCACACCAGTGTCATGTCCTTTGCTCTTTTCTCATGAAAAATGGTTTGGTTTTATCGGGCAAGGGGTGAGTTTCAAACCCTCAGCATCTGTTCCCTTTCTAGGGAGCTCTTTTGAGACCTTCCTTCAAGGAGCTTCACAACCCTGTCCTCCCCACGGTCCAACTCCCAGGTGACACAGTGTCCATAAGAAATGGAAAAGTGCTGGTGGCTGGGAAAGTCAGGGAACAAAGGTAAGTAAGTCTCTTAAGGGACAAATTTCCAAGTAGATCTGGATAACCAGGTCTTCTACCACCAAATCCCACTGAGACTTCCTAACACAAGACTTGTGCTGAGCTTCTGTACAGGCTTGTCCATGCCCAAGGCAGAACAAGAAGGGCTCTTTCACACTAGACCAAAGAAACATCCATGTTCCCAAGCCTTTCATCATGAGAAAATCCACAGCAAGGCAAGTTCAGAACAGCTTGTTCACATGGAGAGTTGCCCTCCTCACCCCTTGACAGTTAAAGGCTGGCTCCTGTCCTGAAATGCTGCTTCCTAAAACCTTTCCCTTTTGCTAAATTAAGATGTTCTTAATGACCCTAGAAACGCTGAATCCCTTTTCAGCTCCTTCCCCCAGCCTCTGCCTTAGCACTGTCTTGAGGAACTGGGGTCTGTGGGTTCACTGGGGATTGTCTTTGCCTGCCTTTCATCCTGCTGCCTTTCAGCTGTCCCCAGTGCCCCTTTTTCTGTGCTGCTGGAAGAGGTGACCGGCCACATTCGTCTGATCTGTGCTCTCATTATCTCGGCTGCTTCTGTCGTGTCTCCTCCTATTCATCTCCTCTGTGAACTCGAGCACTGCCAAACCAGCTCAAGCCCTGTGGCCATCGAGTCTTGTATCTCCTCCTGGATTCCAGCCAGCCACTGATCCTTCTGTAGGAGGCACGAGCACCCCAGGCCAGGCAGAAATGGGATAATCTGCCCTCTCTTCTGGGTGTCCTTGAATAACCCCAGCAAAGTGTCAAATCTCCTGTTGAAAATGCTGGATGTCACCCACCACATCAGGGCTGGCAAAGTTTCCCCACCCTGTTTTGAGACACTCGTAATGAAGATCTTCCCATGCATCATGTGTCTCAGGGTTTATCTCACCCAAGGATTGCTGTGTGGGACATGGGACGAGCTGCACTCCGGAAATGCTTCTCTGTCTCTCCACTGACTCTACACAGTGCACAGACCACAGGATGGTAGGATGGTTTGAGTCAGAAGGCACCTTAAAGATCACCTTGTTCCAACACCCCTGCCATGGCCAGGGAGACCTTCCACTAAACCATGCTGCTCCATTTCCCACCCAACCTGTCCTTGAACACTTCCAGAGATGCGGATCAAACTAAAACAACCAAGCAAAGGGAGGTGCATAAGATGAAAGTACCCTTGGTACCACCAACTCCCCACAAGAGCTCAGGGGACAGCCCTGAGTGCCAGCAAGGTGAGGAGAGCAGAAAGCAGGACTGGGGACCCTGCTCCTGACTCCAAGATGAGCAGAATAGCCCACACTGGCTCCTGCAGAGCAGAAGTTGACAGACCCAACATAACATCAGCAAATTCAAGTGACACAACACAAGGATTTTATACCACTGAAGGCCAAGCAGGCAAAAGAACCCCCCCCACGCCCTCCTGATGAGACAAAGGTGCCATACTCAGTCAAAGACAACTCAGAGTTGTCACCATTCTTTAGTGGCAGCAGAAAGACAATATCCCCCTGTTACATTATTGAGAAGAAGACTGGTCCCAGAAAGCCTGTAGGAATAGTCCTCATCAGCATCAAAGTCCACTATTTGCTTTCCATAGTAGCCTGGTTGCATGTATCTCAGTTTTTACCTATTTATGCAGAGGAAAAAAGGCTGCTGAAACCTGTCCCAGAGCTGAAACATTTCTGGCAGCACTTTGGCAAAATCTTAGTCCTTATATAAGCACAGATCTTCAAATGAGCCTCACCTTCCTTGGTTAACCAAGATCTTTGATCCTGTGACTTGCCACCACATAATAGCTCATAAAGAACCTCAGAGAGGAGAAGGACACATGGGAATCCAGACCTGGAGAGAGTTTGGTGGTGGTATCTGAACCAGCAAAGGAGAAAGAGCCAGCAGTATTTGTTGACCCTGTGCCCATCTGGCAGAGTCTGCCACGTCCAGATAATTCAACTCTCTCAGTAGTTGTATCTGAGCTGCTTTGTGGGAATAGCTCCTGGAGTATGTGAATTTGTTTTCTCATGCCTGGGAAAGCTTTGGGAAAGGGCTGGCTGGCCAAAATGCTACCAGAGACCAACTTAACAGAATCACCTGAGTGCCAGTGCTTGGGATCTAGCACAATTTGCTTTACAGGTATAGAGAAAACCTGACCACAGTTCTCTGCTTATCAAAAACATAGTTGTATAACCTCCTTCATCATGTTAAAAATAATGTGGAAGACCTGTGGTTCAGCTCCTGGAGAGGGAGCTTCTCATGTTACCAGATATCCAGGCTGGGCAGAGTAAATGAGTCCGGGTGGCTGCTGTGTCTGGACAGCTCTGGGGAGCCCAGGCATGGCAGGTAGAGCTTAGGTAAAGTGCAATTCAGATGTGCAGACAGGCTTATGCCAGAAATGTTATTTTAGCACTATAAGTTGATTCCCTTCAGGAATCTGATCTCAGTTATGCTCCCAAAGTTATGTTTGAGGAAACTGCCAGAGCCAGAGACAAATCCTGCCTAGTGGAAAACAGCCTCCTGGGAAGGTCCAGCCACCAGAGCCTCTGATGGGAGTCCTAGTGGTGGATTTAAAGCAAATTCACTTCACAAACACACTTTTCTGGGGGAGAAAGGCAGGGCAGGTGTCCCAGACCACTCAGGAATTTGGGGCGAGTTTGGTGAACAGTTTCAGTCCTAAGGAAGCTGGAGGCAATCGTGAAGTGGGAACACACACCACGAGACTAATCTTACTTTTGGAGTTCCTGTCAATGTGGCAATAATTATATGAAATTATTTATAACACAAAGTTTTAAATGGCTCTTCCATTTTGAGGCTTTCCTCAAATGGTAAGAAAAGGTAGAGAAAACAACTCACTGTCCCCTCTCACCAAAAGCAGGTTGCTCCACTTCACTGGATGCTGTTTTGAGGGTGTTAATACAGAAGAGTTCATTGCAATTTTTGGCAAGTAAACCAGAAATACCATTAATCTTACTGATGGGGGTTTTGATATTGGTGTGGGGCTACACTTGATGGTGTTTCCAACAAGAATAGCTGCTGTTGTCACTTAAATTGGGGTTCATGTAGCTCAGTAATCCACATCCCTGCAGTGAGGACTCAGGTTACCTCACACAAGTGTCAGTATTTCTCCAGGATGTCCCCACCATGCCCAAGTGTGTGTTTTCTCAGTGAACCCTCCAAAGGGCATAAAACTCACAAATCTCCAAATCTCATGTGGGCAGGGGTGGCCTTGGAGTTGATAGAGACACTCAGAACCAAGAGCTCTGTCTTGTAATGCCACAAACACATGAAGGAGAGATGGTCTGGTCTGAGTCTGGTCTAAATTTCTCCAGGCATCAATTGCCTGGGTTAATTCTGCATTAGAAATGTGCTGGGAAAGCAGCAACCAGGATTTCCCGGGCACGGATTAGGTTGTTTGGAAATAGAGCATGAGAACTCTTATACGTGTCTATTTTTGTCAAAAGCTGCCTGAACTGCTGCTCGAGTCAGGCCAAGACACTCTCTGCACAGTCATCACTGTAATTATGAAGACCTGTAGTTAAATCCCTGTTAATCTGAAGCCTTGAACTGCTCTCTCAGAACCACACTGACAAAGAACCCCACCTGAGTCCCTAAAAGTGAACAGCCATGGACAAGAGGATGTGAAGCTCCTCGAGAGACCCCAAGAGATTTCACCTGAAAAGCTCCACCAGGATGTTCTGACAACACCTGCAGCAAGGCCAGGATTTAAATCTTTGCAAGCAGAGCAAAATCCCTCTTCGTAGGTGAAGTTACAGGGCAGGAGAGTCTGTCACAGAAAGGTGGTCCAGCCAGAAAGGAACAGAGGCACCAGAGAAGTGCACAAGCCATCATCTGACTTCCATTGCTATTTCTTGCTCCACATTCCGCTTCCTCTCGTGCACTTGTTCCTCAGTTCAGAAGTCAGAGTAGCCTGAGGAGATCCTGGTACCTACATAACCATCAGCTGTGTCTCAGAAGCATCCAAATCTCACCAAGCACCCAAGATGGGAAAAAAGTCATTCTAAGCCACCATTGGCATAGACTTGCTATAGATATTTAGAGACTAAAGCCACCCAAATATGACTGTGCTGCTCTTGCAGCCTCTTGGTTAAATGTGCAGTTTTGTGTGGTAATTGATTGTTGAGACTTAATTTTTCTCCCTTTGCTAATTAAAATAGGTTTTTTTTGAGAACGACAGGTCAAAACCCCCACCTAAAATATGTGATTACTTTAATTGAGAAGAATAAGATGACAACATCCAGGAGGAGTTATTCTTAAAGGAAAAATCACATTGCACATTCAACAGCTGGTTGTTTGTGAAGGACACTTCAGCCACAACTTTTAGTGGCCAATTCTTTGCTAAGAGTCTTGAGTATTTTGAATAAAATCTTTCCCCACCCATTTCTATGTTCTGAGTAGGGATAGCTGGCATGAAACAACTCCACAAGCACGTGCAACACATGTACATTTGACATTTGTGCCAGCACCTCCATCTTGGCATTCTTTTTCTTTTATTCATGTGAGAACTTCAGCCATGAGAAGAATGCAAACTTGGATAGGGCAAGTCAATAGAATGTTGCAACCTTGTTAGTGGGGGCTAAAATACTCTTAAAAACAGGAGAGCACATCAGGGCTGGAAAGCCCAGGGAGTTCTGTCTTCTTCTGAGAGTAACCACGGGAATCTCTTTTTTCTTAGCATAGGTCTGGGGCAGCTTTGGACCCTGGGACCCTATACCCAGAGATCAGCAACTAAGCAAAGCCTAACTCTGTTGACTGCTACATCCATTCTGTCTCAGCCTCCAAAACAGGGTGGCCCAGTCCAGAGTGCTTGGTGGGAAAAGCTCTTGGCCTGTGCCATCACCTGCGCCAAGCATAGGAACTGTTTGGGTTGGTGCTGGCTGCCAGGAGCTAAAAATCTGCCAAGGACTGTGCTGATAATTGAACCACGTGGCTGGCCAAGATTTGGTGGCTGTCCTCATATTCTGTCATGTTTTGATAAAACCCAACAGACTTGTCACCAGATTGGGGAAGCAACATCTTCTGCCAGGGCTTAGTGAAGGAACCTCCTGTTGTAAACACAGCTCCCACGGCCAGTTCCCTGGAGATGAGACAACAACAAGGCAATGCTTCAAACAGTCTGTGGCAGCACCAAACAGGGATCCTGCAAACCACCCCTGGATTATGCCTTGGTCTGGACACAGAAAGTTTGCAGAAATAGCTTCATCCAACCTCTGGAAAGGATTTTGACCTGATGGGGGAAGAGGAAGGAAACCCATCTTCGTTCACACTCACTGGCCAAGTAAAAGCTCTTCATTCAGTGTGTTTAGAGATGTGCAAGCAGTGCACACTTTACTGACCTTATGGCTTATAAACCTTTGATATCATGCAGGGGTCCTCTGGTGGAATCGCCTCAGTGTAACTGCAGGTGAGGGGACTGGTCTCGTGGAAAGGAGGAACATCTCAACATTCCTGGAGAGTGCACAGGACTGGCATCAATAAAGCGAGTCTGGCAGAGCGCTTCTGTGAGGGGGAGTGACAAAGTGACAAGAACGGATGTGGTGCAGCTGGTGCTGTCTCGCAGTGGGGTAGCTGAAGGCACCAAGGACACTGATTTCCAAGGATATCAGCAGGAAACCATTTCTTCCTCTGCTTCCCATGCTTTGTTCGCTCTGCAAAGATCTAAGTGATGTGTAGCAGGCCAGAACTCAGTATGTTAAGTCATGCTCATCCTGGCTTGTCCCCTGGGTCTGTTTGCCTTCTCTGGTGTGCTCAGGATGGAGCTGAGGCTGCCTCTTCAACAGGTTAATGTGCATCTCCTTCCCCAAGGACAAGGCGAGATCAAACCCTGAGCCTGTTCCCCTGATGCAAACACCTTTTTGCACCTCAACATATATCAGGCATATATAATGCACATCAGATATGGAGTCCTGTGCTACAGATACAGCTGTGCATGGTGGACATCCCCCATCAGTGGTCA
Source organism: Campylorhamphus procurvoides (assembly GCA_013396655.1). Taxonomy (NCBI): domain Eukaryota; kingdom Metazoa; phylum Chordata; class Aves; order Passeriformes; family Dendrocolaptidae; genus Campylorhamphus; species Campylorhamphus procurvoides. Next base: position 544,429 of record WBMV01008067.1, read on the forward strand.
CCTGTGTGGAGACATGGAGGTACTGAGGGCATTGAGAGCATGAGGTTGGTCAAATGCCACTCAGGATGAAAGTCATTTCAGGAGATTCCTACTGACTCAGTGAATCTGCTGCACTCCCAGACTCAGGACTGTCACCTCAAGCTAATCATAAAAAAACAATTGATAGTTGCTGAGGCAAGAAATTCTTTCCTTCAATACTCAGCAACTCTTGAGTTGCATCAACCTGAGCTGCTCCATCTCCACCAGGGACAGAAGCAGAGAAGTCTCTGCCCAGCACCCAGCAGGCATCTTGCCCTTGTTTTTTGCACATCCCTGTGGCTGTGTGCTCCCTGTTTATCCAGCACTGAGCCCTGGAGCAACCTGAGGATGAAAAGATTTGAATTGCCACGCGTTCCACCAGCCAGTTGCACAGCAGGGTGCAGCCACCGTTTCCTATGCTCTGATCACAAACCTGCCACGAGAGGAATGTCTCCAAGAAAGCCTTCAGCATGAAATAACCCAAAAAAGCTTTAATTTCCTGTGTGGAACCTGCTTGACGTGAACTCCCTGGGAGCCTGCAGTGTAGAGATCCTCCCCAAGACCTCAGGCTGCTCACACCTCTCTCCCCATGCCTCAGTTTCCCATCCGCCCTGCAGCTCCCGGGAACAGCATGAGCTAATTCTTGTGTGGTGCTGTGATGATGTAACCCCTTCCCAATGATTACCACAGTCTGACAAAGCCTAAAATTGGCAGCACTGGCCAGCTGCCAGCACTGTCTCGTGAATGGTGACTCATCTTTATTGGCTGCGGCGCGTCCTGTGTGTGACGGTGACACGTGGTACGGAACAGAAGGGGTTTCATCAGCACTCCAAAAATAAGAGCGAGAGATATGGCAAGGTGGTGGACGGAGAAGCCGCAGGTGGGGATGGGCTGAGGGATGACGTGTGTCTTTGGGCTGCCTCCAAAGCCCATTGGAAGGGGGAAAAAAAAGCTGTCACCGGTTTCGAAAGGCTCCTGGATCCAATCCTTCCCCGCCGAGCTGGGACAATATGGCTGATGATAGGGCAAGCTTTCCCATGCCAGCCTGCCTCGGGCTTGGCCTGCTCTCAGCATGCCAGAGTGAGGCGTCCTCAGTGCCCACTGCCAACTGTGGAGATGGCTTTTTGATGCTGCTGGGAGCTGGCCGGGCACCAGCGACTCGCTTCAAGCAGAGCCCCAAATTGCTCTCTGTCATCTGGCGCTGGTGACGAGGAGGGAAGGCAGGAACAGAGCCATATGCCCCAGTCTGGCAAAGCACCTGAGTCATATGAGTGGCCTCCCAGGCGAGCTGCCTCTGAGTTCAGAGCTATCTGGGCATTTTGTGAGGTGCCTCCTTGGTCTGCTGGTGAACATTTAAAGGGAAACTGTGGTGGAATCAGGACAAACTTTCAAGGTAGATGATCCCTGTTCCTGCCTGCCAAGCCCCTTCAGCAAGAACATGACTGGTGGGGTCCCTTGCCCACATGGCAATGAGCCACTGCTTTTCTTCCCGTGCTTCTTCTGTCACAGGGAAACAGGGCTGGGTGATGGATGGCTCTTATTTCTTTTACACCCCAAGGAATGGCATGGGTAAAAGGGAAAAAGAATATGCTTCCAACTCCCTGGGCAAAGTTACAGCATCTTTTTTCCTTAAGACCTGTCTTGGAGCCCAAGCCACAGCCCAGAATGTGACTCTGGTAGACCTTCCCCTCATCCCATCTCCTGTGAAGGAGTAGTCTATGAGGGAAAGACTTTTGGTCATACATTGAAGTTTTCCTGGTGAATCTTAGGAAAAATACACTGGTCAGAAAGAGAACAAGATTTTTGCATCTGGAAGAAAAGGACTTTGCTTGGGTCTTACCCATCCCAAAGATGGTCTGCAGATGCCATGTTGAATCTTCTTTGTACTGAGCCCTGTGGAGTCTGATGTGTGCGTGGAAAGGGTGACCCTCAGCTCATCTACTGAGTAACTCTGCTTGCAGGAATGTCCCCAGATGGGGGCAATTTTGTGTAGTGAGGTCACAGGGATTGAGTTTGGGGATTTGGATTCATGTTTGAGCACTGTTTAAATGAGTTTATTTAGTTACACCCAAACTGAACGATACCTGTGGAGAACAGGCAGCAACACCCCACAGCAAGAACTTTCCCTGCACATGCTTTACCATCCAGCCTGGCATGTCCCACTCATAGTCCTCTCTCCTCTCTACTAAGAATTAAGTATTTATTTGCAGGGACTGTTCTCCAGCCCAACAAACTCTGGTCCCATCCCTATCCCTTCTCCTGCCATTCAAAGGCAGTCATGCCCAGCTACCTGCTGGGAATGGTCCCTGCTCTGCATTTACTCCCAAGCATCCTTGGAGATTTTTTGGTTCAAAGTTATCTAGTCCAAGATAAAACCGTGTCAGACCATGCCAGCAGAGCTGCAGAGGTGATGATGGATGTCCATTGCTGGTGCCATTTCTGCTGGGCTCTCCAGTGGATGCACCAGCATGGAGGATCTTTCATGAACTTCTAATGCTTCTTCAAGAAGATAAGTGGTGAAAAAGATGAGATTTCAAATCTAGTGTGTCTCTTCTGCTTTTCTAGTGGAGTTTTAGTCACTTCAGTTACATTCAGGTCATATTGATGACTTCAAAAATCACGCCCTTGGACAACTAAGAGGTGAAGGTCCCTTTCTGACTCAGCTGTCCCATCTAAGAAGCTTTGTTTGATCTTTGGGGTCTGAGTAAGAAGTAATTCATCCACATATTATGCTTTAGAGCTGCCCTTGGTTTTACATCTCAAACCATTCCTCAACCAGTTGTGGTGCTTTGAGATATTCCCTATCCTATGATTATGCCAGGACACTTCAGCCAGCAGGCAGCTCACAGCACATCCATTATTCACAGCATATTATTGGTTAATATCAGCCTGTCAATACGGGAAAATGAACTGAGAAATTTATCTCCACATTAGATTTAACTCATTATCACTCACACAAGAATCTTCTCACTCAAAAGCAGGAGGGTTTAACTTGAGGTTGGCTCATCCCAAATGCACTCAGCTCAACCAGGGATGCTTTCTCTGGGCAGTGAGGATAAATTTAACCTGCTAGTTGCCCCTCAATACTCTGGAAAGTTCAGTTAAGTCTTCCAAAGTAACAAGGAAAAGCATCTTAGTGTGCCCCTGCAAAGAAAAGGACCATAAATGGTCCCCAGACATGGTACAGAAAGAAGGAGAAGGTGATAAAAATTAAGACTTTGCTTTAGGAGGGACAGCAAGATTTGCAAACTCCACCAGGATAACTCTGTAGCCAGCACACATCTGTAGCTGAGACATCTGAAACTTTTTCTAATGCCCAATATGTATCACTCTGCTTAAAAGAATGACCCCCAAATACCCTGAAGTTAATGTTGCTTTTCCTCAAATATATGAGCAACTTCAGAGTCCTTATTCTGGGCTCTGGAAAGTGCAGACACCTTGCAAGACCCTGAAGGTTCCAGGACTTTACAAAATGAAGGTTTACACTGCAAATTCCTTTCAGACCAACACCAGGACTTTAGAGGAGGAAGAAATCCACAGCATTGGTGGATAGATGTGACTTTTCTGGTGGAGAGATCCTGTGCTGAAAACTGCAGCCTTGTGCAGGCAGATTCCCAGGGAAATCTCTGTGCAAAGAATTCATGACATGAGTGGAAGGATGTTTGAGCTCCTGCGAAATCTCATTAAGCCTTAAAGTAGCCACATGAAAAAAAAATCAAGTGAAAGCAAACCTGTTTAAGAGGAGATTTATGCCAAAAACAGCCCTGGAATCCCTGTCACCTCACTGGCTGCCTAGTGGTTGGGTGTCTCCTTTAAGCTGGTTATTTCTGTTCCTTCCCATTCAGTGTGGAGGAACCAGCACCTCTGCAGAGTGAAGTGGGTTAAGGATGGTTTGTTCTGCAAGAAGCAAGGTGGATTATCTGCTAGGAGTGATTACGAAAGGAGGATCTGGGTTGCTGGGCCTTTGTTGTTGTTGTTAATATTATACTTCCCCCTGCAAATATGGTAGTTAAATCAGGGCAAGTCCCCTGGCCAGTGTTATCCAGGAGTCTGAGAGATGGACATCCTTTCATCCCATCCTCTCCTAAACCTCAGAGACAGTTAAGGTGAGTGAGGGACACGGCTGCATCCCCTCCAGTAACCCATCACCTCCTTTAGCCTAACCCTAAGGACAGGTATAAATGCATGACAACTTCTGTCCAGACTCCCTGGAGAAAGGTGCTGCTGGAGGTTGAGCATCTCATCACACCTCCTTCAGCTGCATTGGACACGGGCTGATCCATGTTTTGAAGGCATCATTTTCCCCTTCACCTTCTGTGGACTCTGGATTGGACCCACTGAGCTGCAGTTGCAGCAACTGGATCGTTCACAAAGCACCTGCCTGTCCACACCAGCTCCTTCCACGTGGATATTCAGGAGCTGATGTCGACCCATTTGCCCCAGCAGCGACAGCACAAAGTATTCCAGCTCAGGCTCCCAGTGTGCACCTTCCAGGTCAGACCTGCTCACCTGACGGGCTACACAGAGTTCTTATCTCTTTTCTCTCTGCGCTATTTACTGTTCTTCCCGAGGCAAGGGTAGCTAAGCTGGGATCTGGTCTGCACGGGATGTAATAAAGGAAAGAATCCTGACTTCTATGAAATCCAAGGGGTGTTGTCCCAAGCTTTACTGAGGCTGGGTCTTGACTTCAAATTCCAGCTCCAGCACCACTGCTGCTGGTGGTGTCAGACCATGCAGGAGACTCTCAGTTTTGGGTGAAACTCTGTTCTTTGAGTGTTGAAGGAACCATAAACACAGGTTGCACACAACCCTCTCAGACAGGTACCTCTGGGGGTAAAATGGGTCTTGCAAGGTGTGATGAGGCTTTTCTTTCTTCCACCCACTCAGTAGACATGAAAACCAGGGAATTAAGCATTGTCCTGGTTGTATCCCCTCCTACTAGTGCTTTCTGCCACCGTGCTCAGATCTGGGTCTGAGTAAAGACTGCCAGTGTATTAACTCTTCTTTTCCTCAATAGCTCTCTTAATGCAGGAACCAGGAGAAAAAAGCAAAACCTCCTGATAACCATTCCAAATAACTCCCTTTCTAAAGCTCCTTAAACAGAAAGAGATGTTAGCTGACCCATCTGGGGAAAGGTGGAGCCTGGCTTGGCTTCCTGCACTGGGCTTGGCATTGCAATTTGAAGAGCAGGGAGGATTTGGGCTTGGAGGAGGGATGTGCCATAGGAAATGGTAAATCGACCTTGCTCTGGCATTTAATGAATCCATAAGAGTCTGTGAACCATATGGAAACAGCTGGAGCCTGGACACATTAGCAGAGGCTGTACCTGGGTTTATAAGCCCTGCCATGGGCTGCGTTGCCAGCGTGAATCCCTCAGGGATGCAGCTGGTGCTGATGCCAGAACTGGCCTCTTCCTGTGACGAGCCACGCTCCATGGACACGATGAGCCAGGAGAGACTTGATTTGATTTTTAAACACACTGCCTTCCTAACAATATCCATATTCCTTTGGTTTCTGCCTGCTTTGAGGGAAATCTTTGATGCTCCCATTCCGAACGGCTCCTCTCAGCATTTAATTTCCTTTTATATAATTATGCACTGGATGGGAGGAGGAGGAGGAGGAGGAAGACAGGAGCAGGGAATGGGCATGGAGGAGCTCTAGGAAACCTGGCACCTGAGTCAGGGAGCACTTGAGCTAGCTCTGCTGCTCACATCCATCAGCATCGCAGCCCTGAGATGTGTGCCCGCATCCTCGATGCAGGCAGGGCTGGGGAGGCAGGGAGAGGATGCACTGGGGACCCAGAGAGCTTGGCTGCTGGAGCGTGGCAGGCAAAGAGCCCTCCAGGGCTCGGGAAGGCAGGCAGGGACGTGCACTGCCTTGGAAGAGAGCGCAGCTTGCTCAGCGTGGTGGAGGAGCGGAGGAACTGCAAAGCTAGGGAAGGGAGGGGGGCTGGAAAATGATGCAGCTTGTTCAGTGGATTAGGCAGCCATGCCTGGAAGTGGCAAACTGAAAAGAGACACAGATTTGAAAGACTGGGGAGATTATTCAGCCGTGTTGTCTGACTTGCAGCACGACAGAGGCCAGCAAACTTCACCCTGTGCTCTCCACGGCGAGTCCAGCGATCTGCATAACACCCTGGCAAATGATTCCTGTGCTTTCAGTAGGGCTGATAATGTTGGAAGCAGCAGGAAAAAGTGGGCTGGCAAATGTGAGTGGTTCGAGCAGGAGTTGTAGAAAGGCATATTCATCATGTCAGCACTTTGGAGGCCTGGAGAGCTCGTGATGAGAGGTTTCAGAAAAAGGCTGCATAAACAGGAGGAGGGAGGCCTCTATAAACAACCATGATGGACATGCTGGAAGAATGGAGGAAAGGGACAGCAGACAGACTTGCTGGTGCTGTAGATAGTGGTGACCTTGGTTCAACCAGCAAAATTTAACCCCAAAGTTAATTCCAATTTCTGTTCCAATCTCAGCTCTAAAAACTCCTCATGTCTGTCAGAAATGAGTTGCCACAACCAGGCTGTCTTTGGGAAACCGAGTGTCATCCCTGGTGTGTGAATTGAGAAGGGGCTCAATAATCCAGGAGCTCCTCAGCTGATACCATTGTTGGCCCCTGTAGAGGACAATTGCCCCTCGAGCTGGTGACACTCAGGCAGCCAGCATGGCCATGGGCTGGGAGAGCTGCTCATCCCAGGGCTGGGACAGGGCCATATCCCCCTCAGCTGGGATGGATGGCCCATGCTCAGCACAACACTGCAGCAAAGGAGGTCAGAATTGGAAGACTATTCCCTGTGGTGGGTTTCAAGCCTCTGATCATTTATCTGCCTTTGCAATGGTACCTCCACTACATCTCTGTCCCTACACTGCCCCCTCCACTGCCTTCTTCTTCTTCTTTGACTTGCTCAGAACCATAGTACCAATAATGGAACCTTAATTCCTGTGCACTCATCAGGAAAGGTCCTACAGCCTTTAGCCATTAAAAAAACCCCTTATGCTACACTTGACACCATCAGAGCATTGCAGACATTGAACCATTTGTCCTCACAACACAAACTCAAATGTGGCCAGTTTTATCACCCTATTTATGCAAGGAGGGAAACTGAGGCAGGGAATGGTCTGTGCCAGGCAGCAAACAAATGGCCACACTTGCCATGGCAGCAGAACCCTCCCACCTCCTCCTCATACCACCATCACTCCTTTAGCCCAGACTGGGTGTAGAAGAGCTGAATCCCATCTTTTCCTTGATACTGATTTTTTTTTTCCTCAGAGGAACGAGCAGAAATTTCACCCAGCAAACACAGTGCAGAGCTGCGATGAGATTTCTCCGGGTGGGAAGTAAGGGACTCATCCATCGTCTGCCAAGCCTGGGATTGGAGGGGGAGGTGAGGAGAGGGGAGGAAGAGGGGGGGACCACTTACATGGTAATGCTTCTGCACGGTTCTTTTGGATCATTATGCAGAGCTGTAGCACCAGTTGAGGGGCGCTCTCGAGGAACGTTTCCAGGAGGCGCAACATATTTACGTCTGCATATTCGTACATCATAGCCCAGTAGAAACGCCGCTGGTGTTCCTTCCGCCTCTGGCTCTGGATCCCCAGGTACATAGTTCGGATATACCTGCAGGAAACACAGGAGGGAAAGCTGAGTGTGAGGCTTTGGCACGCGTCAGAATGTGAGGAGGAGCGGGGCTGTGGGCTGGTTGTCTGGGGGAAAGAGAATCTAAGGGAGTCTACACAGGTCTTCTAGTTCTTCCTGCAGGATCTGGGGACCACTTTTAGAATCCAACCAATCTTTAGTGCTGGAAAAGACCTCCGAGATCATCAAGTCCAACCTTCAATTGAATACCACCATGCCAACTAAAGCATATCATAAAGTGTATTTCATTTTGCACAGGTAGACAAATCTTTAACTTGTACCACCCAAACATGAAGCCTGGGGGTGGGAAATGCTTGTGAAGCACCAGAAAACAACTCCCTCATTTTATTTTCATCTTGAGACGAGGAGAAGCTAATTGACAAATGCTGGTCATGACACTTGATGGTGGATTGACAGACCATCTAAGTTCCTCCAGCACTCTTGTAAGGAGGTTCTCTCACAAACCCCAGAGTTTAAGAAGCATTTGGACAATGCTCTTAGTGACATGGTGGGATTCTTGGGGCTGTCCTGTGGCGGGCTGAGAGTTGGACCTTCATGATCCTTGTGGGTCTCTTCCAACTCAGGATATTCTATGATTCTGTGATTTGACCCTGTTTCATCACAAGTGAACCAATGAGACACCACTTTCACCTTCAGTACGTGTGTGACCCACAGATGCAAAAGGCCACAGCCAGATATTGAGACTTCGGGCAATGTTGGATTAGAAGGAGGTGCCTCGTGCACGGACAGGACTGCTCTACAATTGCCTCTGTTTCCATATCAGATGTGCAGGGAGAACTGCAAACCTCACTCTGGGGACACAATTTCCCTTCAGGGGACATTTGGGCAACCTTTGTAGATGGAGCTGATCGAGGCAGGGCAGCACAAGGTGCCCAAGTGCCACAGGACTTGTGACATCTAATAAAGGAATTCTTCTCCTAATGGGGTCCTTTCTGATGCTCACAGATACCATAGAATCATGGAGTGGTTTGGGCTGGAAGGGACCTTAAAGCCCATCTCATTCTGAGCTCCTGCCATGGGCAGAGACACCTGTCACTAGACCAGGCTGCTCAGAGCTCCATCCAGCCTGGCCTCAAACACTTCCAGGGACTGATGATCTAATATTTGGTCTTCTTCCTTCTCACCCTGAGTGGTGGCTGCAGCCTTGTTTGGAATGGGAATCATTTCACCCTGAAATCTGGTCATCTGACCTAGTCAACAGTCCGAAATGTCCCCTCCCGGGACTGTTCATCTGTCCCAGTCCTGATGCCAGCAGGGCAGTGGGATGGAGTGGCTTCTGGAGGCTCTGGGAGGGGCTCACAGCACAAACTGGGGTTTTGCCAGAGCTATTAGATCATTCCTTGCCACTCGGGCGAGACTGCACAGCAAGGAAGAGCAGGAGGGAAGGACGAGAGGCTGGACAGCGTCTGTGTCTCCAAATTACACCCGGGGACAGGGAGCTGGGAGAGAAGCAGAGGCAGTTCTGCAATCCCTGCCCTTCCTTCAGCACCTTGTCCTTCCCTCCCTTCACAGCTCACGAGCGCAGAAGAGGAAAAATCCCGAAATAAGACCGCAAGGACACCAAAAATGACGCAGGAGAGCCACCAGATGGGGCTCAACACTCGATAAAATGCTACGCCAGCCACATACGACACTGGTGACACTGGTGTGACATCCCCACGGACCCCGAGGGGGGTGGGGATGGCCGTGGTCCAGCTGTTCTCCCAGTCTCCCATCATGGACATCCCGAGTCCATCACCTGTACCTGGCACTTCCCTGGAAGAGCCCAGCGATGGAGGGATCCTGCCTTTACCCAGGCAAGGAATCAAATAAATGCAGTTTAGCTGGAAAGGCAAAGTCGGGGAGAGTGAGGTGGCTCAAGGAGAAAGCAGAGAGAAGGGAGAGTCCAATGGTTTTTATAGTGTCAGTGACACAGGGCCACCAAAAACCCAAAGTGGTGGTGTCCGCAGGCAAAAACACCGTCACCTCTGCCAAACTCTCCACCAGATCTGTCCTGTAGCCTTAGGTGGCCTCCCCTCCCCAGAAACTCCCATTCCTGCTGGTATATGAAACCTCAGCTCCTCTCCTGAAGGTTGAGCCCCTCATTTCTCATCTCCTCAGACATGGACAAGGAGAATGGATTAATTTTCACTCCACAGCAGTCATTTACCTGTTTGCACTTAGCTCCCATGCAATGCCTTCTTCTTTCCAGACTAAAAAATCCCAATATCAGAGAATCACAGAATCATTAAAGTTGGAAAACAGCTCTAAGGTCATCGATTCCAACCATCCCCCAGCACTGCCAAAGCCACCACTAACCCATGTCCCCAAGAGCTGCATCCATGTGGTTTTTAAATCCTTTCAAGAATGGGGACACCAGTACTGCCCTGGGAAGATGTGCCAGGGCTGGACATCCCTTTCCATGAAGAAATTGTTCCCAATATCCAACCTAGGCTTCCCATAGCACATCTTGAGGTTATTTCCTCTCCTCCTGTCCCTTGTTCCCAGGGAGCAGAGCCCGATCCCACTCCCAGCTCCCTCCTCTTGTCAGGGAGTTGTGGAGAGCAAGAAGGTCCCCCCCGAGACTCCTTTTGTCCAGAAAAAAGTTCTTTCAGTCCCTTCTCACAGGTGACATTTTCTACACCTCTACTCTTCCACATTGCTGTTCCCATCACTTATCTCCAGTTTTGGGTTATTTTTAAGACCATCTTTACTTTTCCAAGTGCTCCAGGTTGGCTGAACGGAACCATAACAATGACATTGAGTCAGTCAAAAAGATTAAGAAGAAACTAAAGGAGGGATGCCAAATCCTGCAATGATTCCTCCTCCATCTCTAGGGATTCACCACCATCCACTCAGTTTAAGCCTGAATGTTTCTTACTGATCACAGTGAGAGGACATGACAACATGGAGGCAGCGTGAAAGGACAGGAAAATACCTTGGATTAACACAATCTCCTGATCCTGTCTCCATCAGTGGCCAGAACAGTGGCAATGGCAGAATTCCCAAATTCTCCTCATTGTTGAAACCATGGCCTTTGTCAAAGTCCAGCTCTACTGTGCTCTTTCATAGATGAGGAAACTGAGTCGTAAAGCATCAAAAAGGTGCTCTCAAGGTTGTTTTGGCATCTAAACCCAGACATTTTGGTGCTACCCCAGCCTCTAACCACAACATAAACACATGAGTAGAGCACTGCCCCACCTGCTGATGGTCCTGCACCCATGGTGGACATTCTCCTTCACACCACAAAGCCCAGCCCTGCCCAATCTGACACAGGCAGGAAGACCAGAAGGACAAATCTCTTCCTGTCCTATGGGACTGTGCCCTCAGGAATGCCTTGGCATAACCTTGGCCAGCAAATAGTCACAGCATGGGAGCTAAGCAGCTCTGAGGACCATTTGGGGTTGAGGGTACATGAACTTCCCTTTGTGCTATCCTTGGTCCATGAAAAATGTGGTGCTCTGCCTTCAGCCCCAAAACTGGCAAAGAGAGGAAAAGGAGGACTAAAACCCCATTCCTTCTTGATGCCACTCATGAGCTTAACGGGGAAACATTCTGAGAATAACTGGGAAAAGCAGTATTTCTACCTGGTAGGCTTTCAACAATTAATAAATACATATTTAATTAATCAACAAACTTTCACCCAGCCCTAACATTGGTAATTAACCCTATTTCCAAGCATAAATGTACAGCACTGGTGTAAGCAGTTTTACTCCAGTTTATCTGTTTCCTTGTGGTATTTTATTTACTTGTTGGAGGGTTTTTCCTACTTTTACTAACACTGCTTAAGTGTAGACAAACTCTGAAGAAAGAAGGGAAAAAAAAAATCAATGTCATTTCACCTGAAATTTGTTGTTCTCGGTCAAGCTGGGAGCAAACAGGCTTCTATAATTAGCCTTTCAAATCCATATTCAGGCCTGATCTTCAATCTTTAGCAACACGATGCTTCCTCTTATGTCACAGAAAACCATTCACCGCTCTGCGCTTTGGAAAATCAGGCTAATTTATTTATTTAAGAGCTTAATTTTGGATACAGGAGCCTAACTTTGGGCTTGTTATTTTTCGGGGTTTTTTTTGAATGCTGCCTATTTTTATATACGAGTGTGTATATTTGTGTGTATTTTTAGTTCTGAGTCTCATCATGGCTTTGAGAGATAGAACTAATTTGGGGTTGGGAGGGGGATCGGGGTGATTTTTAGGTTTTTTTTTAAAATGCACAAAGGATTGGCTGTCCCCTCCCTCCTGGCAGGATTCCCAGAATTCCTGTTGGTATAATTACCCTCATGCTTATTTACTACGTGTGTTGCAGCAGCACACAAACTGCACGGGGCAAAGTCTCTGCTGTCCCTGCACCAACGGAGCCAAAGCCACTGGATCCAAAAATGTGGCCAAATAACCTTCGGAGAGAACCACAGGAGACCACCAGGAGGGAGGAGAGGAGATGCTCCTGCTGTAAAAACACCCAACCCACCCTGAGTGCTATGGAGAAAGATGCTCCACGTGGATGGCAGAGGCTGCTGAGGGTGGATTTTGGAGGCAGAGGTTTTGTCTGTGTCATTAAAACCAGCCTTTGTCCTTGGCCAGCTGGCATGACTCGAATCCACGTGGCTACATCCATGTTAGTTAGCCTTGGCCAATGTTTCCAGAGACTGTGTTGACAATGGAAGAGGGTGAACTGGTGCAGCATCGTGGCTGTGACTTGGCATGGTTTGACTTAAAGAGGTGGCTCCAAGTATCACCACCAGGAGATGACTCAGGCTGGCTTGGGATGAAGAGGATGTGGATGTGAAAGAGGGTCACAGGAGCTCAGAAAGGCTCATCAGAACAGGCCCTGGGCTATGCTTTGAGGAAAAAAGAGTTCTCATGGCTTGGCCCACACAGCCACAAGCTGTCCAAGGTCAGGAATCTCAGACTATAACAGACAAGAAAGGACTGATCACTTTTCCTGAGGCCAATGGGCCAAGACTGGCCACAGAAATGAACTGCCATCCTCCAAAACCAGGCAGGTTCCTTTATACTCAGTACTGGGAATGATCCCTGGCCCTTATGGAGTCCTGAACCTCGTGCAGGTTCTGGTGACTTGGAAAGTCCCAGCAAACCTTGACCAATCTAGTGATTATGCTCAGAATTTAGCATAGCATCACAGCTGGAAAGGATCCACAAGGATCATTAAGGCCAAGCTCCTTGCTCTGCACAGGGCATGGTGAAGCCACAGTGCCCATGAGCAGGCCTTGAAATTGCCTATTTTTTTAGTAAAAGAATAAGGAAAAGATGGAAGGAAGAAGGATTTGATGTACTCGCTCCACTTCCAACAGCTCCAGGTTGGGAAAATCTTCTTGGCCAAGATCAACTTACACCTCCTTTTAGAGAAGCAAACCTTGGCTTGAAAATGGGAGAATGTGCTGGAGAAGCCAGAAAGAGGTATCTGGGGAAAGGAGGAACTTGGAAAATTAACTTTGCTGAGTAGGTTTTAACATGCAGCACTTCACGTGTCCCTTTGGCTTAGTAGGGCTTGTCAAGAGCAGGACAATGGGCACAGCACCTTCCCAGTGCCTCATTAACCTCCTCCACTTCTCTCCAGACAACCCCACCTTGCCACGTGGGGTGGGTTGACCTGAATGGATGCCAGGAGCCTACAAAGCTGCTCTATCACTCCCCACCTGAGCAGGATGGGGTGGGGCAGAAATAAGATGGGAAAAAAAATCCTTTTCTAGGTCACGATAAAGGCAATTTACTAAAGCAACAGTGAAGGTTGCACACAAGCAAGCAAAGAAAAAACACCCCCAAAATTTCATTCTCTACTTCCCATCAGCAAGCAATGTCCAGATGTTTCCTGGGAAGCAGGACTTCAGCACATGTGGTTGTTGCTCTGGAAGGCAAATGCTATAAATAACTAATGCCTCCTCCTTTCTCTGAGCTTTCATATCTGAGTGATGTCATGTGGTGTGGAAGATCCCTGTGATCAGTTTGGGTCAGCTCTTGGCTATGTCCCCTCCCAGAATCCTTCCCCTCCCCAGCCTCCTGGTGGGAACAGGATGCTGGAGGGGCAGTGCTGATGCTGTGGGAGAACTGCTCAGTGGGAGCCGAAACACTGGGGTGTTTCCAGCCCCTTTCTAACTCCAGATGCAAAGCACAGCACTGGGAGGGCTGATGTGGGAGAAACTGGCTTCAGGTGAGCCAGGCTCAGTCACAGGATCTTAGCATTGTTTAGACTGGAAAAGACATTTAAGATCATCAAGTCCAACCAACACTCCAGCACTGCTTTGTTCACCACCTAACCACGTCCACAACTGCTTTTTGAACACCTCCAGGGATGGTGATTCCACCACTGCCCTAGACAGCTGTGCCACGGCTTGACAACCCTTTCAGTGAAGAAATTTACCCTAATATCCAATCTAAACCTCCTCTGGCACAACTTGAAGCCATTTCCTCTCATCCTATCCCTTTTTCCCTGAGAGAAGAGCCTGATCCTCCCCTGGATCCATTAGGGAGTTGCAGAGCCAGAAGGTCCTCCCTGAGCCTCCTTTTCTCCAGGCTGAGCCCTCCCAGCTCCCTCAGCTGCTCCTGCTACTCCAGCCCCTTCACCAGCTCCATTCCCTTCCCTGGACGTGCTCCAGCCCTCAATGTCTTCCTTGTCCTAAGGGTCCCAAAACTGCCCCCATGATATGAGGTCTGGCCTCATCAGTGCCAAGCACAGGGGTACAACCAGTACCCTGGTCCTGCTGATCATACCAGTGCTGGTACAAGCAAGGTACCCTTGGCCTTCTTGACCCCTTGGGCACACCATGTCACTACAGGAGAATGTTATGACCTTGATGTCATAATAGCAACAACATGGACACCGTCCCATGTCACCAACCTTCTCCCTGGTGCTTCCTCCTGGAAGAAGAGGGGTGGGATGGAGCACATTACCCATCTGTCAGCTCACCCTCCTGCCACCTCCTCCACAGGATAACTCCTGCAAGGGGCCATTAGCCTTGAGCACTGGAGGGTGTTCAGGGATTAAAAGCCCCCTCCTTGGAAGGGAGGAAACGAGGACGTGTAGCTGCTCGGCTGGAAGGCTGGAAGTGGAGACTGCCTGAACATCCCCTTAAAATGAGGTTATGTGAGGCCAGATCTCAGCTGGAGCGAGCTGGCATCCACAGGGCTCCAGCAATTTACACCAGCTGCGGCTTTGGCCCGCTTTTTTAATTTTAATGAATTATTTTCATTCTGACAGATATAAAAGGAATATAAGATGCGGCGCTCGGGCGACAGGGGAGCATGAAAGTAAAACGCTGTCTATTAAAAACAAAAATCAAAATCAAACTTGTAGTTCCCATCCCCATCAACATGCTCAGTATCAACATTTGTTAGTGATTGTTTTCTTGGTTATAATGTCACAAGTTGGTGATGAGGATTCACAGATGGATTATTGTCATCCCTAGTTTAAATAGCAAAGTAGGAACTTCAGGGTCCCACCCAGGTGCTGATATATCACAGCTTCATCTGGCTGCTTCCATGGCATCAAACTCCTCCAGAACAAGAGGCCACATCCAAACTGTCCCTAGGGAATGGTTCCTGGCCTGGACTAGCCCTCAAAGGGTGTGTAGGACTTATTTACACCACTCTTAGTTGTGTTGGGCCAAAACCAGGCTGGGGGCTACTTTTAAACTGGAAAGATCATTTTGCATCTCAAAAGCAAGAAAGGGATCCTTATTTCTTCACAAACCCTTCCTCTAATCCAGCCTCCTCACAAGCCATTCCAAGCACATACAAGTACAATCTCTCAGCATTTTGATGACCTTCATCAGGGTCCTGATTTTCAGAACTGAGATTCTCAGAGCTTTCTGACATCTTCCCACTTTTTGGGATTTCGTCGTGTGGTTTATACCTATAATTTAAAAAAATGCTGCCAGAACTGTGTTCATCAAGTGCTCCATTCCTTCTGCCTTGTTGTTGCTGCTCTTGATGGCCCAGTGAACATCCCCCAGTGTACAGCTACCCCTTATCTACTTAATTGTTTCTATCATAGAATCACAGAATCATTTAGGCTGGAAAAGACCTTTGAGATAATCGAGTCCAGCCATTAAAGTTCAAAAGCATTACCCCAAAAAATGTTTCCTTGACTGCTTGGTGATCGAGGGAATCTCTTAGAAAGCAAAGATCTCTTAAAATCCTGGCAGGCAAAGGAAGATGCTGAAAGCTGGATTTCTCACATCTGCTGAGAGCATCCATGTCCCAAAAGTCTTGGGGAAAGTTCTTCTTGCTTTGTGCTGTCCTAGAGGTGTCTCAAATGGATATACCTGGTTTTAAACCAAAGGACTTGTTTTACCCAGTTTTGTTTTCATCAGGAAAATTTTATATGATGTCACAGACAGAGTCATATAAAGTTTTGGGCTGGGAAGACCTTAAAGATCATCTCATTCCATCCCACTGCCATGGGCAGGGACAACTCCTAATAAACTATTTAGTAATCTCTGTTCTGTGCCTGGACTAAATTATTGGAGGAGAATGTTGCTGAACACAAAATAAGCTCACTCCATGCCTTCAAGGCACTTAAATGCATGGCATGACATCATCCATAAGTTGTGTAGACCAGTAGATCATAGAGGACTGTGTCCTTCTTTGGGCACTGAATCATAGAATCATCCAGGTTGGAAAACATCATTGAGTCCAACCTTTGACTTGATCACCACTTTGTCAACTAGACCTGGGTGTCACATCCAGTGTTTATTTAAACACTTCCAGGGATGGTGACTCCACCACCTCCCTGGGCAGTCCCTTGCAAAGCCTGACAACTCTTTCAGTGAAGAAATTCTTCCTGAGAGGGAGTTTATCATCACCCAAGTTGAGACTTTATCCACCTCCCCACTTATCACAACATCAGTGCAATCCAGCATCAGACTTTGGAGTCACTCCTGCCAAGATCAAGAACATCCATTCCATCAAGGTGACAAAATTGCATTAACTGGCCTATATTAACACTTTTGAGTTAAACTGTGCCCCAGTTTACTGCATCGAGCTCTTCTCATGTTTTCCAGCACCCAGACATTCCTCTTGGCTCCTTATTTCCTTATCTCTGCTTTAAAACTTCTCTGTGAGTGAAAATCTTGGAAGTGTCAGCCAAAATTTTAATAGATTAAATTTTAATTTTAAAGCCAAAGGGTCACGTCAAGTCATACCCCAAATTCATAAGTACAATAAGCAGCACATTGGGGAAAATCCTGGTCTTCACGTGAATTCAAAACTCCATTCTTAAAATGCATGACAATTGAATGTCCAAGAAACTCTTACTTTTGCAAATTGCTATTTGCTGCTGAAATATCTACTTGAAAGAATGATAGTCCCAGTCTTCTGCTGCTCAGGAAAACTGTTGTAATTTCACATTCTAAGCCAGTCTGAAGCTGTTTTAAAGCACAGATGGCATTACTAGACACCAACCGCAAAAGAGGCAGCTGATTTATAAAACTGATGCGTGGAAGGATTGTATCATAGATTATTTTTGACTGAAAGGGGATTTTAGAGGTCTCTGGACCAAGGCTCCCATCCAAGTGGGGATAACTTTGAAGATAGAGAAGGTTGCTCGTGGTCTTGTGCAGCTGAGTTTTGAAAATCTCAAAGGATGGAGACTCCACAGACCCTCTGGACAACCTGTGCGAGCACTTAACCAGGATCTCTGCAGACCCAGAGGATCCTTCAGGCTGGAAAAGACCTCTAAGATCATTGAGCTGAACCATAAACGCAGCACCACCACCATGTTTACCCCTAAACGACATCCTCAAGTGCCACATCCACATGTTTTTTTGAACACTTCCAGGGACAGTGAAATGATTTACAGCCCAAGATCACTTTCACTATTTGAAGAAAGTCTTCCCTCCTTGGAAAGAGTCGATTCCACCAAATAGCTGGAGAGAGATAACAAAATCACGATGCTGTAGGATTTTTTTGGATCTGGTTTCCACCGTTTTGGTATTTGCAGGTTGATTTAAGTCACAGCTGATAATCTGGGGGCTCTGATACAAAAAGGGATTGATAATTTCAGAGTAGTGACCTCAGCAGTTGAATGGGACACACACCTGTATCACCTCCTCCAGGGCATCGCTCACGGTCTTTGTCCAAATCCTATTTTACTGATGGTTTAAGCAGATATTTGGGACTGTGAGACCACAGGCAGGACTGCAGGTGTGATTTCATCCTGCTGACACGCACTGTGGTCATCACCTCCAGCACAAGCAGAAAAGTGGGGCAAGGGCATCACTGCAGATAAAGCTCAAGAGGCCAAAGGTGCGTGAGCTGCTTGTCCCTGTGTTGCTCAGATGTTTCTGGGATTCACCTTTGTGATTTCTCTCCTTTCCCAGCTGCAGAGTGATTTTCTGTGACTCACAGGCTGAAAGATCACAGCCAGGAGAAGAGAAACAAATCATAAGAAGGTGCTATCCCTAAACAGCCTCACTTTTTGGCTCTGATTTGACAAACTTTCCCAAATCTTTCTGTTGCAGACCTACCCGTGCTTACCCAGAGCCTGGCCAGTATTTATTTATTTGCAAAGTTATTAAAGTGCCATTGGAATATTCATTACAACCTCAGGTTTGGAAGTGGCCAGGCAGCCTCTCCTTGCTGCAGCCTCTCCTTGCTGCATCCCTGTGGGCTGTGGGGTTCCCCTGGGCATCCAGATTGCAGAATCCCTATTCCCAGATCTCTGCTCAGTAAACCAATACAGAATCAGAGAAGAGCTTTGCAGTGGGACCTACCATTGTTTCGACCCAGGCTCGTAGAAATCATGTTTATGTTTTCATTTCTCAGTTATTTTGTGAGATGTAGAGCTCTAAAACAGTAAAACAAACCCCAAGACCTCTCCAGCACCAGGGTATGAATGCCCTTTTTTGATTTTAGTGTGGGAAGCATCTTCTTGCTGCATAAAGGAGCAGGGTACAGGGGCTGCTGGAGAGGGTGTCAAAGTGATGGGTGCTGCAGAGACATGTCACAGCATCTATCACACGTGGGATGGTCTCACGTCCCAGCACTGAGCTAAATGCTCTCTTTTATGACAGATTCCCCCCCTTAAATTAGTTATGAATACTTAAACCCCAGTCTCTTCCCTATTTTGCACATACTTATTTACTTAAAGGATACTCCAACACCTACTGCTATCGCCTCCGGCAAAGCCTTCTGTTTTAAATCAAAGCTGTTAAATAGCTTTACACAGAGAGGAGGAAGTTGGACTCAGACCGAATTTTTCCTTCAAGAGTGTTTGTGAAAATAGGGTTTAATGTCAGGGCTCTCTTTTTGCAGATCAAACTGGTCCCAGTCCAGTAAGTCCTACAGGAACAGACGGAGGCCTGGAAAATAAAGCGGAGGGGTTTCGATTGACTTGTCTTGGCTCCAAGCAAGGGAAGTTTCAGAGAAAATCCAAAGAAGTGCCTGAGGGCTCCCAAAATGTGACTCTTCTGGTGTATGGGGCTCAGGGACATGTGGGAATAGTCACCTTGTTCTTTGAATAGGATGGGTCACATTACAGTATTTAACCCTGATCGTCTTGAGAAGTGATTTGGCATCATGTGGACCCACTAGAGCCACAGGATGTCTCAGGAGAGGAGAATTTGGCATTGCTTTGGGATACTAGTCAAAGGCAGGGACACATCTTCATCTCCTCACAGTTCTCTGAAAGCTTCCAAGATCTGTCACAGCAGGAGAGGGGGAAACCATGTCTTTTGGAGATGGAGACACACTGGTTTTCTCTTTTAAGGCTTTTCCACGTGCTGAGGAATTTAACAAACCAGTTTGGAGTAGTGGGCCCAATGACCTGAACCGAGATGCAGATTGCCTGCACCCTAAACCCTCAAAAACTGCTGTGGACCCCAGAGCCAAAGAGTAGCACAAATGGGAGTTTTTTCCCTCACTCAAAGGGAAATTTTTCCTATTTCCAGGCTCTGGCTGCTGGGGGAGACAAGGGGGTCGTGTCTCTTACTGGGAGATCAGGGAACTGATATGGATTCTAGGAGAGCTTTCACTAAATTTACAGCATTTACTCTCTCCGTGGCCATCAAGGTCACTGATGCTGAGGCAGGTCCTGAAATCACCAGACAAGACTTTTCCATGCACTACAGTCTCTCCTAACCCCCCTGAGCAGTGGCTTTGTAGGGCTGAGGAGGTCGATGCTCCAGGAGTTTTTAACAGCATGTGAGAAAAACACCAGCCAGGAGGAGGTTGGGCAGGGGAAGGATTCTGCTTAGGAGAAGGGGAGCTGGTTCTTGAGGACCTGGTGAGGCTGAGAAGAGCTGCTGCAGAGCTGCCAGGGTCAGAGCTGTGGCTTGCTGCCAGCTGCAGTGAGCTCTCCCCACCACGAAGCAAAGCACCAGGGCTCCCAGAAAATCCTCGGGATGCTGCTCCAGGGATGCCTGAGCCCACCCCAGCCTTGCAAGGGGCCATCACAGCCCCAGGACTGGCTCCTCTGTGCCGCAGGGGTCGGAGACATCCCTGGGGCAAAGCTTTGCGGGAGGGTTGAGACTTGTCGGCTGCGTTCTGCCATCCCTTTGAGGAGAAGGAGCTAAAAATTGGGTGAGCGCCTGTGAAATCCTGGAAGAACAGCCTCAGATCAGGGCTATTTTTAGTTCCACAGAAGCTGCGCATACATTAGGAAGGGCCTGCCTTCCTCTCCGGGCTCAGAGAAATCACACGGTGTCCTCCCAGCCTGCCAGGAGAGAGTTTAACCCTTGTTGTCTCACCACAGTCAGTCCCATCCAGCTGCACCTGGATATGGACCCAGATGGGGGCCAGAAAAGGGGGTAGAAGGGTCTTCATGGGCATTTTGGCTCTAGTCAGATGGAGGAAGAATTAGGGGGAGTCTTTGCCCCATGGCTCTTACAATGTTATGTCTGGTGAAAGGAGCAGGGACTGGAATGAAACTCCAGCACAGAAATGGCATCTGACTCCAATCACCATCAATCCTGGCTGAGGAACAGCCACACGATGGGCTGAGAGGGGCAGGGGAGAGTTCAGAGTATACAGGACCCAAGAGTTGAAGCCTCAACTCCAATGACCTCTCGTGATGGCCAAGACGGATGCCATTCATGAACGGCCACGTGTCACCTTCAATGCAGCCGCTGTAGAATCATAGAATCACAGAATGGTTGGGATTGGAAGGGAATTTAAAGCTCATTCCATTCCAAGCCTCTGCAGGGTCATCTCCCACAAGACCAGGTTGCTACAAGCCCCTCCAACCTGGCCTTGAGCACTTCCAGGGATGGGGAAAGTAAAGCACCATGAGATATTGAATCCAAATCTGAGATCCTTTAGCCATATTTTCCTGGGAAACAAGACCTCATCACCACACGGGCTCCTCAGATGGTTGGTGCCACATCTCCTTCCTCCCACCGGCTGTGTCTCCTCTGCTCCAGACGCATCACGCCAGGAAAACCATGGCTTGGACCCATAATGGGAATGAGGCCAGGGATGAGCTCACCACCCCGCTGCAACGCCTTTCGGAGCACAATTAACAAAAAATAATTGCAATATTTATTCCTACATTCAATTTTCTTTCCACTCCAGGATGAGGAGCAAAGCCCGTGCGAGGTGCCTGCAGAAGTGTCCTGCACTTCACACCCACAGCGCCTGTCAGCTCCGCTGCCCCTGCACTTTAACATTTTCCAGCTCTTTAATATTTATTACCTCTGCTGCTTTGTATTACTCATCAGCTATTCCTGGCCAGAGGAAATGTGCTGGCAGGTTCTGAAGCGTGCATGGAGGTTCTCTGTCCTTTGAGGGGTCCTGGGTGAGGGCAGCTCCGCCGTCTCCCGAGGCTTTGGAGGTACAAGAGAATCAAACGAGCCTCATAGCAGCTTTTCAAAGGCCACCAGGATGTGTTAAGCCACGAGGAGAGGACACACAGCCTTTTATGGAAGATGTAGGAGCCCTTACCTCAGCTGATCGCTGCAGAAACACCCCTTTCCCATCAGAAGTTCACCTGAGCATCCTTCCCTGCTTCACCTGCAGTTATTTCACCAGTCTCCTCCCAGTCCTGTGATTAAGCATGAGCCTGGCAGCAGCTTTGCCTACTTGCAGGATTTCTCCCAGCTGCTGGGGGCTGCCAGTAAGGATATATAGAATAAAATGCAGCAAGTCAAGCTATGCAGGAGCCTATGGGTGGCTGCACTTGCTGTTGTTCCATTGAATAGGCAACTCTGAATTAAGGCTGATTCTAAATAACATGACAAACAGGACCACTTTCTAGTGCTCGTGTCCAGGAAGAGGATCAGCTCAGGTATGTATTACCCACATTACAGCATTTTTTTATCTTTTCCTCTTCTCCTACTAATTTAAAAGGAGCTTTCTGCTTGAAGCTTAATAAAAGTGAAGCCACCTGACCACGTCCTCGCTCCACCACCCTCGGGGTACAGCTGAGTCTTCTCGTGCCAGCAGACAGTTCATCCAAGTGACACAAATGCGGTCACAGGAGCTTTCTACCAGCAAACAGCATCTGGGAGGCGAGGTATGGAATCCTGCAGCTCAGCCCAGGGGATGGATGTTCATGCACAGTTAGGTGCAGAAATGGAGGCAGGGAGGTTAAATGACTTCCCGCAAGCTAGGGGTGGCCAGTGGTTTTTAGTTTAGAATGGGATGGAATGGAACAGAACGGAATGGAAGAGAAGAGAAAGGAGTATTTCAGTTGTAAGGGAACACCTAGTCCAACTGCCCTTTTGGGAGGTCCTTGTCTTCCTGGGCCTGCTGGATGGGCTCCTTCAGGAAGTGCAAGGTGTGTGCCTAATCCAAAAGAAAAGAAAGCCTTTTGTTTTCACACACATCCGTTTGACCTCCATCTACTCAAAATGCTTCCCAGGCCCATTCGGATGCCTCCTGCATTCCTGATCCAGCCAAGGCAGCTGCCCTGCACTGCACAGGAGGATGTTTGCATTAACATTGACTATGGTAAACGCTTAGACGAGATATATCCCAGAAGCACCAATAAATTGCTGGACTCATTGATCCAGACATGACTCAGGAGTCACCATGGAATAATCTCTTTCAGCACCTTCCCCTGGCTGAGCCGGGTCAGAGTTTCTGCTCCCATCAGCAAAGCAGTTGAGGTCTCTTCCATCTTGCACTTCTCCAGGGGAAGGCCAGCTTAAATGACACGTGGGGGCTATTGATTTCTGTAATGAATGAATGGATTTTCCCCTCCTGTGCTCACACCCTCCTCCCTCCCCCATGGAATAATTCAGCACCTCTGTCATTTACTGCCCAAATGCCTCTCTGAAGTGCAAACACGCAGCCTTTCCCTGTGCTGGCGTTGTGTGCTGTCTCCAAAGCCCTGACCTTGGCTCCACTGTTTTCTCCTGCCTTCTCTGATCTTGCCTGCAGGAGGGATAATTTAAACTCGTGCAGTGAGGCAAAGATCCCAGGCAATGGAGAACATGGAAGTTTTCCTCTCCAGAAGGAAGGCGTGTGACCAGAGCAGTTGGATGTGTTCATGCTGTGTGTCAGATGCTGCAGAATTGGATGAGAAATTGGTACAGCTGCCTGTTGGGATGGACCTGGAAGAGATTCCCACACTCCAGGGATCTGCCATTAAACAGGAGCAGAGCAGATGTTGTGGTTCTTGAGGAGCTGAAGGAAGTACAGCTGGGGGGCTGTGGTTATGGGTTGAAGAAAAAGAACTCTGGTGTACTCTGGGCTCAGCTGAGAAGGTGCCCAGAGAAGCAATGGATTCCCCATCCCTAGAAGTGTCCAAGGCCAAGCTGGATGGGGCTTAGAGCAACCTGGGATAATGGAAGGTGTCGCTGCCCACAGCAGGGGGTTGGAATGAGATGATCTTTAGGGTTCCTTTCAACCATCCTGTGTGTCTGTGATGCTACGAGGAGTCTTACTGTGAGCCCAAAATGTCCCCAGGTAACACCCTCCCACCACCTGCTTCTCCCCAGCCAGGTGTCTGTACCTTATCTGAAATGCCACAGATGCTCTCCTGCTTTGGGGACCCTTCTCTTCCCATTGCCCCATCTTCAAGTGTTCTCCAACCTGCTGCTGGTGGCTGTTTGCCATGGCTTAGGGAATGGGTCTGAAGCAGAGGGATGTGCCCCCTGTGCCATGTTTAAAGGGGACCTGTAGCAGGCACAGTGCCCAGGGGCAGCCTGGCACTGTCTGCCAGCCCTCCTACCCCTGCAGGTCCTGCCTGGCCCTTTGAAGGAGTCAGGACCTCAAGCATCACCATGGGATGTAGCATCTGACACCTCCTACATTTGCAGAGAAGGTGTTGGAGAGACTTGCCAACAGCAACCGGTTTGAAAAAGCTCTGGGAGACAGCACCACAATATAAAAATGACATTAAGCTGTTAGAGAGTGTCCAAAGGAGGGCCACAAGGATGGTGAAGGGTCTAGAAGGAAAGCTGTGTGAGGAGCTGCTGAGGTCACTTGGTGTGTTCAGCCTGGAGAAGAAGAGACTGAGGGGAGACCTCACTGGAGTCTTCAACATCCTCACAAGGGGAAGAGGAGGGGCAGGAACTGATCTCTTCACTCTCATGACCAGTGGCAGGACTTGGAATGGCCTGAAGCTGAGTCAGGAGAGGGTTAGGGTGGATATCAGGTAAAAGTTCTACCTCCAAAGGGTGGTTGGGCATTGCAGAGGCATCTGAGCTCCCTAAGCAGGTGAGCCATGGCACAGACAGGAGGACCTGTTAAACACCAGGGACTGATCTGGGCCACAAAAAAATTCATCATTTCCTCTTCCACCCTCACATGCCTCCAACACACCATCCCACGTGTCAGCCCAGACCTCAACACCCAGCTAGGAACAGTCCCTGTGTGCCCTCTCCTGCCACCCAGGAGAGTGCCCTGGTGAGTTCAAACCCCTTCTTGTGGTTTCAAACCTCCTCTTGTAGGTTCAAACCCATTTTTGTGGGGTCAAACCCCTCCCTCCAAGTTCAAACCCCTTCCTGTGGGTTCAAATCCCTTCTTGTAGGTGCAAATCCCTTCCTGTGGGTTTAAATCCCTTCTTGTAGGTGCAAATCCTTTCTGGTGGGTTCAAATCCCTTCTTGTAGGTGCAAATCCCTTCCTGTGGGTTTAAATCCCTTCTTGTAGGTGCAAATCCTTTCTGGTGGGTTCAAATCCCTTCTTGTAGGTGCAAATCCCTTCCTGTGGGTTCAAATCCCTTCCTGCAGGTTCAAACCCCTTCTTTTGGGTTCAAATCCCTTTTTATTTGTTCAAGCCCCTTCTTGTGTGTTCAAATCCCTTCTTGTGCGTTCAAATCCCTTCTTGTGGGTTCAAACTCCTCCTTGTAGTATCCAAACAATTCCCTGTGGGTCCAAAGCCCTTCTTTCCTAGGAGTGAAGGAAGGGCTTGACCTTGGCCATCGAGCATCACAGGCAAACCCATCAACCGCCCCGAGCCAGGCGAGGAGACAAAGCTCTCAGATTCCCGTGTTGGGGCTGCAGTGCAGGATATCCAACACTTAAACACCTCCTGAGACGTGGCAGCGTGTCAGGAAGACTCTCGTCTGCTGGCTCGAAGGGTGGCCCGGGGAGGATATTGCCGGGGCTCAATTCCCTGCAGCCAGAAACACTTCCTGAGCCGTGTGGGGTGGCCGGGAGCCAGCGAGCCAGGTTACCAGCGTGGGCTTGTGAGGACACTCTGCTGGAAAGAGGATGCTGCAGCCTTGAGTCATCTCCAGGCTGTGGAGGGAATTAAACTTCCACTTTCCACTCACCCCCCCTCGCCGCCGCCTGCGTGTCCTGGCATTTGAGGTGACAGCTAAAAGCAGGGCACCAATTCTGTGCCTCTTAAGGTAGCTTTGGGAATTAATCCCTTCTCCTGGATTTCATCACACAACTTATTTCTCTCTATGGAGTATTTTGTGTCCAACGTTTCCACCCTTTCATACCCCCAAATTTATGGGGTGGCCTGAGATGCAGTAGGGGTTTGCTCCAGCTTTTTTGTGAAGCTCAAGTTCATGTGACTAAAAATCTTTTCTGGAGCCACCAGAGTAGGTCCAAGTCTCCTCAAATGGGACTTCCTTTCTTACTTCAGTTGTCCAAAAGTGGGAAAGCTGATCCAAACTCATCATTTCGATTCCATCTTTTATCAAAGAGAGAGATTTCCAGAAAGCCACTTATCCCAAGTGTCTACAACACCTCCTACGGATTTCCTGCCTCCTTCCCTTGACTACAGAAGGGTCCAGACGACTAGCTGAGAGCTGATGGCTGATACCAGATGTCTCCCATCTCCTTGGCATCCCTTTCCCATCACATGCCTCTCACCTCCTTGCTGTCATTTTGATATGTCATTTTGAGGAATCACTTGTACTTCCCCCATGGAAAAGATTTGGGGGACATGAAGAATGGGGCAGCGCCAGGGCACTTGCTGCCAGGTAGGAAAGGAGTTTTCCTGTGGGAAGCAAAGTTCACATGGAAATGGAATGCATTCCCATCTGACAGCTGGAATGGGAGGTCCCAGACCTGGCTGGGATATGTTTTGTTCCCCCCACCTCTTAACTTGGTCTTGTTTTAGTCTGTGGAGCAAATGCACAGCCTTGGGAAGGTGACACATGTAATGGGAAGAAAAGGCCCCCCTGTGACCTTAGTGAGGCCTTTCAGGACCTGAAGGGGTCCTACAAGAAAGATGGAGAGGGACTTTTTACAAGGACATGGAGTGACAGGACAAGAGATAAAGTAGGTTTAGATTGGATTAAATTATTCCTAATTTATAAGGAATAAATTCTTGGCTGGAAGGGTGGGGAGGGGCTGGCACAGGATGCCCAAAGAAGCTGTGGCTGCCCCATCCCTGGAAGTGTCCAAGACCAGGTTGGACAGGGCTTGGAGCAACCTGGGCTAGTGGAAGGTGTCCCTGCCCACAATATTAGGTTTGAATGAGATGAGCTTTAAGGTCCCTTCGGCCCAAGCCATTCTATGAATAGCTGTCATCAAGAAGGGACCCTGTCCCATAACTTGACATCCTTCTCCACCCAGAGGAGTAGTCTTGCCTTTCAATGGAACTCCCCATGGAGGACAATCCTGTGCATAATTCCCCACCTGGCTTCTGCAAGGCATCCCTGAAGAAGCTGGAACCAGGGAAAAGACTCACAGGCATCTGGGACTCTATCAGGGGATATCAAAGACATCAACCACTTCTGGCAGGTAGGATACAAAGCATGAAGAAGACCTCTACCCTTCGAGACCCACAGCTGGGGGTGCACTGGGCCATCCACAGCATCTTGAATGGTTTGGAGAACTGAATGGAGCTCCTTGGTCTCAGTCCAGAGGGGGAATCTCTACAGCAACAGGCAACCAATCCAGGCAGGCCAACTCCACCCAGCCCAGACAAGAAAGAGGGTGAGAGGTTTCTTCAGCTCCTCCTCCTGCTATCCATTGCTCCATCTACGCATTGTCCATGTAGATCTTGCCCTTCCCAGGGCCCTGCTGCCCAATGTGTGCACTGTCTGGAAGAATCTCTTGCTGTGAGACTGACAGCATGGACTGCATGTCCCTGCAAGCCACAACTACCGAGACCCTCTGTCCTTGCAACCTCCAGGGCTGCTGGTCATACTGTCACCAGCTCTGCCCTTTGACAGAGATGTCACTGCTCAGTGCTTGGAGAAGGGAAGCAGCATATAAAAGAGGTCTGGGAGCTCACTCGGTGGGTTTGTAGGCAGCAGAGAGCAGTGCATGGACAGAATAAATCTCTCCAAACAGCTTTGTTTATTAGGCAGCAAATGGAGAAGGTTGGGAAGTGGGAGGGAGCAGGACAGCAGTCATGCAGTGGAGCCAGGACACTGTCTATGAATCCTTTGCTCCATTGTTGGATCAGCCCTATGAGCAAAATCATAGAATCACAGAACCACATAATTATAGAATCATAGAATTATGGAGTCATAGAATATGTGGAATTGAAAGGCACCCATGGAGTCCAACCCGGGGCTCTGCATAGACACCCCAACAATCCCACCATGTGCCTGAGAGTGTTGTCCAAATGCCTCAGACAGCCTTGGGGCCATGACCACTGCCCTGGGGAGCCTGTTTCAGTGCCTGACCACCCTCTGGGTGAAAAACTTTCTCCTGATATCCATCCTAAATCTCCTGACTCAGTTTCATGCCATTTCCACGAGTCCTGTCACTGGTCAGGAGCGTGAAGAGAGTAAGTGCAACCCCTTCCCTTTTTTCCTTTAGGACTTGTGATCTGTTCTGTAGGAAGCCAAATCTATTTCATATTAGTTATTCCCAACTGGTTATTCAACTCTTGCACCCCACCAGCCCTACATTAAAGTTATGCATTAATTGATCCTGTTTCCCTCTCCCATTCAGCCAGTCCTTCTGGCCGCTACTTTAGGCAGGCTCTATTTTAGAAATGGATAAAATAGCTCATCCCTGGCTGCAGTGCAAGGTTGAGAGACCCAGGCACAGAACCCAGGAGTCCTGGCTCCCAGGTATGACTGATATTTATATTATAGTCCTGTTAAAAGGCTTCTGCTGAGATCAGAGTTGGATTGTACCGAGTCCGGTGCACGCACGTAGTAAGAGACAGTTCTTGCCCTGAAGGATTTACAATCTAAACTGACAAGGACAGAAACACAGCAAAGGAAAGGATGTGTTATTAACAGCAGGGGACCGAGGCATTGAGAGAGGCAATAAATCGCCTGCAGTAACAGAGGGAGCTTGTGGAAGAGCCAAAACCTGACCCTCGATTTCCCACCACTGCTGTCTTGTCTCAGCAGCCAGGGAGGGCACAAACTGGGAATATGGGTGAGACAAGAACTTTGCTGGTGATGGTTCAGGTGAGGTCAAGAGCCCTGCCAAAAAACATAGCCCAGCACAAAGGCATTCTTGCCCTTGTACCATCCCTGTTTGTGGATGGCTGGGAGGGAAGAGAAAAGCCTCCTCTGATACCACCACCCCTGGTGTCATTTGGTGAACATCCAATGGGATGCTCACCGAGACAGGGTCCCTCCAAGCCCTGTTTAAGGGGTCAGGGCTGAGGCTGATAAAACACTCCAGGCACTTTTATAGGCTGCCAAGAGTCACAGAAGCACAGAATCATGGAATTTAAGGTTGGAGAACACCTTAAAGATCAAGTCCAACCATCAATGCAGCACCAACACTGTGTTCATTACTAGAAGGTGTCTTTAAGTGCATTATCCCCTTGTTTTTTGAGCACTTCCAGCGGAGGTGACTCCACCACTGCTCAGAGCAACCTTTTTCTTAATATCCAATCTAAACCTTTCCTGGAACAACTTGAGGCTGTTCCCTCTCATCCTGCCCCTGTTCCCTGGGAGAAGAGCTTGACTCTCCCCTGGATCCATCAAGGAGTTGCAGAGAGTGATAAGGTGCCCCCCCCTCCAAGCCTCCTTTTCTCCAGACTGAGCCCCCCCAGCTCCCTCAGCCCTCCTGGTGCTCCAGCCCCTTCCCAGCTCTGTTCCCTTTCCTGCACACATAATTACACTGGTTTCTATTCTGAAGTCTCAGTCATCAGGGTTCCAGCCCTCAAACAAGCAGAGCCACAATGTAGGAAATCAGGGTAAAGTGCCCATGGTCTTACACAGCAAACCCTGTATTTTTGAGATCATCCTGCCTTCAATTGGTCATCAATTCATCTTATTGTGTAACTGCCTGCCTTTCCCTGCTGCCCTGGAATCCACACTGGATTAGGAATGGTTATGATATCAATAAACAGCTTAGTGCTGTGGGTGCTCTCAACGTCTGCGTGTAAACCCTCATATGCAGCCACATCAATGGGGAATTCAAATGACCTGTCTCATTCCATCTCCTCCTTGCAGCACAGTCATCGTGGGAGCAAACATTCCCATGAATTATTCGTGTCAAATCCTAGAGTGTGCTCCCCGTGTGCTCCTGAGTGCAAACAAAGCACTTTCCTTACACGATGTTTACGGAGCAGGAGCATCAGGTGAGGGATGAGCGGTTTTAGGGCTCGTGTCATTTATTGGGCCAGGGAAAGGAATTGGTTTTAGCAGAGAGCTTTGTTGCAGTCTCTGGAACCTCATATAAAGTAATTAGTGGAGCATTTCAGGGTCTTTCTCTTGCCCTGAGGCCAACAAGCAGAACTTGGCCACATCCACGCTCTTGAACTCTCCAGGCTTTCAAAACTGGGTGGGCACATCCAGTGCCTGCAGGGAATGGGATGAGCAGGGGGGTCCAGACAGCAGGGCATCTACTCTGTAGCTGAGTTCTCGTAAAACAGGAAGAACAGGATGTAATAACGCCTTATGTCAATTTATTGTAAACATTTAATATTGTCAGTCTTTCATGGGAAAGCAGCTTAAACCAGTCTGAGAGAGCTGTTGCCTCCACAAAGCCTTAGTCTTGCATAGGAACCTGTCCCAGGGCACTGAGAGCCTGTTCATTCCTGGACAGTCCCCAGAAGAACGGCAAAGCCTTCAGGATGTGACCCCAAAAGTCCTTCCTGTGGCTTGAGGAGGGTCCTCAGGTCTAATTTTCATCACAATTTTTTGTTTGTGCCTCTCCCTCCAGATCCATCCCAGCATCAGGAAACATCACCCTGGTTCAAGCAGACTTTGTGTTTGAGCTGGAGCCCTGGGGCTTTGCAATCTGCCCCCTCCCTCTCCCTTGGCTTCAGCCACCCTTGGTGAAAGTTAATTTAGGATGCCAGTTCGAGTGAAAAATGGTGTTCATTTCGGAAGCACCAACCGAGGGCAGCTGTCCACGCACAGAGGCGGCCGCAAGGAAGGGGCAATCCTTGCTTTTAAGAATATCAAGGACAAGTCCCCACGAGGCAAAGTCATGCCTGAAATTCCTGCTGTTACCCCAATCAAAGTCAGAGAGCTCTTTGGTGGTTGCTACAGTGTCATCCCTACCAGAATCATTTCAATAAAACACAGTAAAACCCAACAGTAACACGTCTTTTCTTCATGGACCAGGATGTTCTCAGCCAAGAACATCCAGATAACAGGATTCCACCATGATGGTGCCACCAAAGCCCTGACAATGCCACTCAGGAGCCCATGGTCTTAAATACTTTATTTACCTTCTCAGCAGTGAAAACTGCAGCTCCTTCACCCATTCCACTGAATAATGGGAGTGTTTCTGCAAGCTTGCCATGGTAATTTAAAATCAATTTTACTTTGGTATCCCATTATAACTTTCGCTATAGGAAATTAACACTTTAGTAAATCATCTATTGTCTGCAAAACCAACAAAGCACAATAAATGGTGGTACTGTGAGGTTTGGTTGGTTTGAAAAAAAACAGAGGATATGATTATTTAATGGTATCAACATTTAAATATGTACTTCTGTAAAATCATAGAATAGTTGGTGTTGGAAGGGGCCTTTAAAGGCCATCTAGTGCTACATCCCTGCCATAAGCAGGGACATCTTCAACCCAAGTTGGCCTTGGACACCTGCAGGGATGGGGTGTAGCCTTTGGATGTACCCTTTGGATGAACCCTTTGGAGGAGCCAGAATGGTCAAAGCATCACCCATCTGTGGGCATGATGGTCACCAGCCCCATAACCAGTGCTGTGGAGGGGACATTAATGGATGAAGGGGATAAATAAAGCTCACTCCAGCTTGTCGCCCTGGAGATTGTGTTGGATATGATCTGACCCCAGGTCTTCTGCTGGCTTCAACAACCAACTGCAAGGTACCGTGGAGGACCCTTTTCACCCTCCTGCATTAGGCAAATGATGCTCAAACCCTCTGGTGATGCTGTTGTGAAAGCCTGAGCTGTATTTTCAATGGCAAATAAACTGTTCCACTGCTCCTGGACTTAAGGGGCTGATTTTCTGCTGGTTTTCTGCCCATTTCCCACTGGTGAGCAAGAATTACAGAGTATATCAGTTAACTGCAGCTCTCTCCATGAGCATCACTTTAATAAAAACCATGCTAAAAAGACGATGAAGGAAAAAAAGCCCTGTCTCTGAGTTCTCCCATTTAAATTGCTACAACCATTCAAAAGCGAAGCGTTTCATGCTGTCCAAACCTCCAGATTATCCAGCCCAGCTCTTTAAATGCACAGGACAAAAAAAAAAAAAAGAAAAAGAAGAAAAGGAATTAGGCTGGGCCTTCATCTCCTCTGCTGATGATGCCTGCTTTCAGCCCTGGCTGTCAGCAGTCCCCTCCCACCATCAGAGGAATCAAAGGTAAAACCAGCTCCAACATGACAAATAACAAAAGCGCCGGCTCCTCACTCCGGAGCTGCGAGTCATTAGGAAGTTCCTGCCTCTCTCCCAGTTGCACATTAATGAGTGGAGGGAGAGCTGGGGATGGTTCTGCTCTGTGTTTGAGAGCCAGCTCGGGAGATGGAACCTGCCGTTCTGTGGCTTTCACAGGAAAAGCGCTCCTTTCCCAGGGAAGGAACCAAAGAATTCTCAAAAAAAATTCTTGTCAAAACCAGTGTGCATGCCAGCACCACCTCATCCTAAGGATGGAGATGGAGGATGGATGGGGATGATGGATGGGGATGGATGGAGATGGACTGCCCCATGTGTCTCCCCTCATTTCCTCTGAGGCATTTTGTGGATGGAGGTGTAAATTTTAAGTGCAGGATGACTTGGGATTAACACCAGGCATGTGTGGCATGAACAATGAATGGACAAGCAAGGGTGGATGTTGGATGTGGACTTAAGAACCTATCATTGGTTTGGAGATCCTGGATGGGATAAAACCTCTGATTTGCCTTCCTCAGCTTGGTGGAGCTTGTAAAACCAGGGAAATAAGGTAAAACTGGGGCAGAAAGGCTACTTTTACACCCGCAAAACTGCCTTCTACCTTATGGTGTCCCTCCTCCCCAGGCGTGACAAGGAATGGGAAATGCACCCCATCCCCATCTGGACATGTTTAGCTTCTTCAGAAGATGGGATATGGAGCCGGACGACCATCTTGGTTGCAAATTAAAGCACTTCCCAAAATCACAGAATGGGTCAGGCTAGAAGGGACTGCAGTGGGTCATCTGGTCCAATCTCCCTGCTCAGGCAGGGCCATCCCAGAGCACATGGTGCAGGATTGTGTCCAGATGGTTCTTGAGTATCTCCACTGTGGGAGAGTCCACACCCTCTCTGGCCAATCTGATCCAGTGTTTGCTCACTGCACAGGGAAAAAGTTCTTTCTCGTGTTCAGGTGGAACTTCCTGGGCATCAGTTCCTGCCCATTCCTCTTGTCCCATTGCTGGGTTCCCCCAAGTAGAGCCTGATCCATCCTCTGCCCCCTCCCTGCAGGCACTGACAGACATGGGTGAGTCCCCTCTCAGTGTCTGCTCTGGAGGCTGAACAGCCCCAGCTCCCTCAGCCTTTCCTGGTCACAGAGATGTTCCAGTCCCTTCATCATCTCTGTGGCCTCCACTGGGCTTGCTCCAGGAGCTCCGTGTCTCTCTTGTCCCGAGGAACCCAGAATTGGAGACAGCACTCCAAATATGCCCCACCAGGGCTAAATAGAGGGGCAGGATCACCTCCCTGACCTGCTGGCTCTTCCCAAGGCACCTCAGGATACCATTGTCCTCCTGGCCGCCAGGACACACTGCTGGCTCATGGACAGCCTGTTGTCCACCAGGACCCCCAGGTCCTTCTTCTCAAAGAAAGAGAAGGACCAGCAGGTCACCCCCAGCCTTTACTGGTGCCTGGGATTGCTCCTCCCCAGGTGCAGGACCCTGCACTTGCCTTTGCTGAATTTCAGACCGTTCTTCTCTGCCCATCTCTCCAACCTGCTGATGTTCTTCTGAAGAGCTGCACAACACTCTGGGAGATTGGCCTCTTTGTATCATCAACAGATGAGAAGGAATCTGCTCCTTCATCCAAGGCATTGATGAATAAATTACACAATACTTGACTCAGTATTGAAACTTGGGGGACACCACTAGTGACCGGCTCCAACTACACCCTGTGCTGCTGATCACGACCCTCTGGGATCTGCCATTCAGCCAGTTCACAGACTCATTAAAGCTGGAAAAGACCTCTGGGATCTAAGCCCAACCAGCAAGTTAACACTGCCAGGTCCCCTGCTAGACCATGTCCCCAAGCACCACATCGATAATACAGTTCTCAACCCAGCTCACCCTCCACTCATCCAGCCCACATTTCCTGGGATGAATTATCATGAGAGACAGTGCTGAAAGCCTTGCTGAAGTCCAGGTAGACAATATCCACTGCTCTCCCCTCATCCACCCAGGTATCTGTCTCATCATAGAAGGCAATCGGGTTGGTCAAGCATGATTTCCCTTTAGTGAATCCATGCTGACTGCTCCTGACTGCCTTTCCCAACGCTGGTGTTTTCCCACCTAGAGCATTTGGTTTTGATAAATGGGCATCTTCCCTTGGGGGACAGGGAACAGCTTCACTGTAAAACGCTTTGCCTGTGTTAATGACGACTTTGCCCGATGCAGACAGCCAGGGACCCTCGTCCCTGCCAGGACAGCTGGGGAAAGCACAGCTATAAACTAAGGGATCTGGGCTCTGTGAAACCCCCTGGGAGCTGGCAGGGTGTCTTACAGACATCCTGGTGCCCAGTAGGTCCTGGGGGATTACTCAGGCAGTGCCACACCACTGTGGAGTTGGGTGGACAGGCAGGTGGAGAAGGAAACACAGTAATAAATTAATCCTCCCTTGCCTCATCCTCTATCATCCCAAATCAGCACGAGGCTGCCAGTGCCTGGGGTGCCACGTCCGAGACAATCACAGCTGACAGTGCCTTCGAGGGGCGCTGTCAAAGACTTTAAGACTCATCACTGGGTGAGGGAATGATTTTATGACCAACTTCATGGGAAGGAGTCCCTTTGCAGACATGCTGGGAGCTCAACCTGCAGCCGGTGTGGCTCAGCCCCTGGTTCCCACCACCCGACCCCGCTGCAGGATGGTGCCACCAGCCCTGAAGGTGAGGCTTGGGTCAAGGAGCTTGGGTGAGGAGTTGACAGGGGTGAGGAGGTCTGTGTGGATCTGTTTTTTCAGGTGGATGGTGGCAGTGCTGTGGTGCAGCCAGACCTGGTGGGATGGGGACACACCCTTGGCTTCTTCTGGCCCATGTTTTTGTCATGGATTGGGTACTTGAAGGGCTTGACACAAGACTTAGGGGTTTGTGGTCAGCCAATGTGCAGTGGGTCCTCAGGGCACCAGGTTATTCCTGACTCCAACATCAGATGTCTGATGTCAACTGGGCTTCCTCTGGGGCCCAGGGAGTGCAAGGGGCAAGTGCAGAGGGTGACTCATCCCATGAAACCAGCACTGAGTCATCCTCTGGAGGAGCCTCTCCCTTGGACGGGGAGTGGGAGGATGAGGTGGATCACAAAACCCATGGGCAGAGGAGCAGCTTCCGATGGCTTCAGGGCATGAGGCACCTTCCAGGAGGCAGCCAGGGACACACCACCCACATGTCCATTCTCACAGGGAATGCACAGTGGCCTTTAGAGTCATCAGGAAGGAAAAGCTGTCTGTTTTTTTCACAGTCGGACTCATCTATAGATTCAGACTTTGATCGAATGGTTTGGGTTGGAAGGGATCTTAAAGCTCATCCACTTCCAACCCACTTGCCATGGGCAGGGACACCTCCCACTAACCCAGGTTGCTCCAAGCCCTGTCCAACCTGGCCTTGGACACTTCCAGGGATGGGGCANGGTGAGCCCAGGGCATGGGGGGGTTCTGGGCTGGGAGGGCACATGGGGGGCATGTCCAGCCTCTGCAAGATCTGCCTTAGGATGAGAAGAATCATAAGCTAACTATATATTAGATACCTGATTGGGATATCTCTCCATTGCCAAAGTACCAAGTCAACTGGAGTGAATCCCACCCACCTGGTCCAACCATCCTCCTCTTTAGAAACTGCCTTCATATTCACCCAAATCCATTGTCTGACACTAGACTTGGCCAACTTTCTTCTTTCCCAGGATTTTGCCCACAAGCCTCTTTGTGTGATCCTGGAATTCATTTTTAAAGTGTTTTGATTTTTGTTTTTTTTTTAAATTTATGAGCACCACACATGACAATGCATTCCAAGGAAAAAGAAATAATGAATAAATAAACCCCATCCATATATACACACACCTTAAAAAAGGATGCAAGTTCATATATATATATATACAAACCTACAGGAATCTATGGCTTATTGATTAATTTTTGATGTATATACATGTATATAAGTATACATAGACATATATGGAGTTTATGAATATGTGGATAAAATCTGAGTTATGAGCTATTTATGTGAATAAACAATATATGTTTATAGATATCATATATATGATCATATACATGGTTTATTTATTGATTTCTACGTCTGTACAACCAAACTTCTGCTGGCAGCGAGGTGAAACTAGGAATTGGTGTCTGATGTAAATATGGAGGACCAGCTTTGAGATCAAGCTGGAGTCAATAAATGACTATTTTGATGATTTTATGTAAAAGACTTTTGAGATTATTTGGGAAAGCTCTTTTTAGATACCTAAGAAATGTCACTCCTTGGCAAAATTCTTCTTCCCAGTTGTATTTCACTTTTTAAACTTCATAGGTAGTTTAAAAACTTCATATGCCATTCATAGTGCTGGGTGGGATGATTCATTACCATGTAATGTAGTGGCATGAAAAAGTGCTGTTAAGTAGAATAGGATAAAATAAAACAAAGTAAAATACAATAAAATAGAGTAACATAAAATAAAACATAATGGAATAAAATAAAACAAAAAATAGAATAGAATAGAATAGAATAGAATAGAATAGAATAGAAAAAAATTAAAAATAAATAAAATAATAAAAAATAAAATAAAAATAAAATTAAAAAAATAAAATAAAATAATAAAGGCTGCTGTAACTTCACACAGGTGGAATCATTTTCTTGGGAAAGGCAAAGCGTTTCTCACTGTGACCCAAGGAAGCAACCAGGTCTTGGTGCCCCTTGCTGCAGCTGAAGATAAGGAGAACAGTTGCTCTATCAGGTTCCTGCTCCACACTGAGGCACCAAGAGACCATGGCCAAGCTCTTGCTGTCCTTCCTCCATCCCCACGCCCCCTGAGACACCACAGGAGCTGGACTTTGTTCATCCCTGGCATCTCCCTCAGCCCTTCCTTTCCCTCCCTGCCTGTCTCTGGTTTCCCTCCTGAGCTGCAGACAGCGGGTCTGGACAGAGTTCCCCTGGAGCCCTGGCAGCAGAGATCATATCGCTGCTCCTGGATGCTCTGGAAGGATGGGGGAGCCTCTCCTGCCATATCCATGGGGTGGGACTGGTGCTCACCCACCCCATCCCTGCATCCCCTTCCCAGTGCTCCCGACTCCCAGTTTTTGCTCTGGGAGGTGTGGCTTTATATTGGATCTACGATGGGGTGACTCATTTGATTATGTACATCCCCCCACACACATCCCAGGCTGATAGAGAGGGATCTCTTTCATATTAATTCATGAATCAAATCCAAGCTCAGACGTGGCTCTGACAAACTCGGTGGCTGCAGAGACATTCCCCTGCTGCTGCTCCTGCCCTGGGATTTAGTTCAGCTTTTGATAATTCCAAGAGTAACTCACCAGAGGGGGTAGTTTATTAATGCCTTGATGTTTGGGAAGGGGGAAAAGCAGCCAGAGGTCACCTCCCTGGACTGAGTGCAAGTCAGGGCAATGAGGAACAGCTCTCCACCACGGAGATGTGGATGTGGCACCCAGGAGAGCTGAGGGATGATGTGATGAGAAACAGGGAATACCTCACTGTGGAGTAAAGAGAAACAGCCAGGATCCAGCCCTTTACCTCTCCTGGAAAATCACTAAAGCAAGCAACAGTAATTGGAGAGCTACTTGTAAGCCGGGCATCTTCTCCCCTGCTAAAAGCTTTGCCTGTAGCACTGAAGGAGCGGCTTGTGATAAATATATATATATTAAAAATATCTGCTCTGACAAGCGTGAAGCTGGAGAGCAGAGAGGGAGGGGAGGAGGTAAGGCGGGTAGGAAGCATAAATCAAAATGTTTTGCTGCATCTAATTAAATCCACCAACCTGTTTGTGAGAAAACTACTCTGTGTCAATGGGAAGAGACGGGGACAAGAAGCTGCCACTGCCTGATGGCCGTGGTGGTCAATGACTCCCTCTGTAAGGCTGAGCCTCACGCAGGAATTCGGGGCCTCGGAGCCTTTACACTGTGATTTCAGCCTAGGAAAAACCTCCAACCATCTGTGCCAGTGGAGAAGGCAGAACAATCACAGCTAAGCAGAGCAGAGAGAGGGGAAAGCATTGCAGGCTGCAAAAGGAGGGCTGGAAACCCTCTCAGTGCTCCACATCCTCTCCAGCCAGACGGCTGCAATGTGCTCCTGCCAGCCCTGGAGCCACCACAGCACGTGCAACCGGCACAGCCCAGGAATGGGGCAAGAAGAGCAAAATTAGATGAAAAGGAAGGCTGAGAAGGGAAGAAAGCAAGTAAGAAATCATGCTGCTGCCTCATAGTCCAGGATGCTGCATGTGGTGTGCTTGTGGTCCCCACTCATCTCCCAAAGGATGCTGCAGAACTAGGAAAGGAACAAAGAAGGGAGTGAAAGTGATCTGTGGGATGGAACAGAGTCTACAGAATCATAGAACGGTTTGGGTGGGAAGGGGTCTTAAAGCTCATCTAGTTCAACCCCCTTGCCATAGGCAGGGACACTTTCCACTACCACAGGTTACTCCAAGCCCCCATCCAGCCTGGCCTTGGACNCTTCTTCCTGTGTCAAGGATCCCAGGAAAAACTGCCATAAAGATCAAGACTACTGAGTCCAGAAAAGGGACAGTTGATGTGACAGTTGTAAAACTCCTGGATGCCCTGCAATGAAAGATTTCCTTGCAAGAGCTGGGAGCACCATACAGAATGGTTGGGTGACACTTCTAACCTAGCAAAAGGAAGGCTCTTTTCTTTTCTGTAAAGCACAGTCAAACTGGGCAACTCCTTCTCATACTGCCAAGAATTTAGAAAAAAAAATTAACAGACAAATCTGACCAGAGAGGAAAATTCTGTTATTAATTTGACAGCAGCACATTTAGCTCAGGAAGGTCCTTCAGGAGCAGCCTGGGATGCAGCACTGTGTGCTTGCCTTGTTCTTACACCATCCTGCTGCTACTCAACCTGCTCTTGGTGGACTTTAAAGCTGGCTGGCCCAGAATAATAGGGTTTTCTCAGGCCCAAACATGGGAGTTTTTCAAGTTTCTCAGCAAATTCCACCCAGAAGTTGAGTTATCATCTTCAGGGCAGCCTGTGCTGAGCCTTCTGCTTGTGATTGCAACAAAGATACCCAAAAACCTTTGACAGGGATGGATTTTCCCTGTTTCCCTCAAAAACTGCCCCAGTTGGAGCACTTGCAGCCCCAGAGATGGCCAGAGAGAAGCTGTGTGGGGTGATCCCACCTCCAGCTTGCAAATGGCATCACATATTTTGGGGGAAGGTCATGGGAGGAAGGTGGTTGGGGGCATTAAAGCCACATGCTGTGGTCTTTTCATCAGGGACTGGTGCAGCTGGTCCTGGATCTTATAAACAACCCACAACCCTTTCCACTTTCCTGACCTTTGCTCCCTGCCTTGCACTCCAGATAGGTTAGGGAATCTTTACTGAAGGCGGATGCCTTTCTAGGGATCATATTGATTGTCAGTAGAAATCTGCTGACTTGCTGGGAAGAAAGAAGGAGGAGGGAAAAGAGCAAGCTCTGGAGGAACACACCAAGCATGTTGCTGCTCCTGAGTCACCAGACAAAATAAACACTGTGAGATTTCCACAGGTTGGCTGAAGTGCTGTGTTAGTGCTAAATATCTCTGCGAAGTGGGCAAAGTGAGAGTGACAATTAGATACCTGATAAATGACTGTTTGGGGGGTTCTTTGTTTCTTCAGGGATGCCCAGAGTGGGAGGTGGCATAACAGGTCAGTCATGAGCTTTGGAGTGATGTCCCTGAGCACCTGGGGCAGGGAATCTCACTGGAGAATGCCATCAGATCCCTGGGTTTGGCTCTCAGAAAGTAGTCCAGGTTTGGCTTATCCACACAAATAAGGGAGAAAAAAAAATCCCCATGGTCCCTGTTGGTGATTTGTTCCCATTACTACCTACCCATGCTGCTCAAAGACGTGAAGCTTGTTCCGAGCTGGAATCTGAATGACATCACCCTCCAAACACTGGAGCTCACCAGGAGATTTTATCTCCTGCAGCAGATATGGCCTTTCTGGGGGTGAGTAACTAATGGTGCCCATTCCAGGAGTGATGGTGCTTTTAGAAATCCAAAGTTCACCCACTGGGTCTGTTCTGACTCGGGAGACAGGAGCCATGGGAACCATTGTTAGCATTTCACAGGAGAGTGGGTTGATATTTTTTAATCAACATTTGCATGCTTTAACTTCACTTCTATTTTATTTTTATCCACCTCCTTTCTCCTTGTACTTTTTTCAGCACACAAAAGGAAAGAAAGGAAGAGAACTTTTTAATTAAAGTTCTGAGGAAAACTATGGTAGGAAACTGTTCTTTATATTACAGGAGATAAATCACTGCAAACATATTGAAGAGCCCTAACTATCCTACTGTCTTTAGTGTGTTGTGTCAGGAAAATTACACCTCAAAAATGATCTGGGGTCCAACTTTGGCTCCAGATTGAAGGGGTCACCAGATGTGCTTATCTGTCACTGCCTGCTTATCAGGCTAAGGAATCTGGCAATGAGATGCTGGACACATCTTGGCCAGGTTGGACAGGGCTTGGAGCAACCTGGGATAGTGGAAGGTGACCCTGTCCATGGCAGGGGGTTGGAATGAGGTGATCTTTAAGATCCCTTTATTGCAAGGCACCTTTATTTAGCTGAAGGAGCAATAAGTAATGACTAATGCAACAAGCTGAACTGAACCTTCGGTGAGTAAAATATGAGCCTACTTTGGAGTTTCTTGCTCCAGGTCCT
Source organism: Campylorhamphus procurvoides (assembly GCA_013396655.1). Taxonomy (NCBI): domain Eukaryota; kingdom Metazoa; phylum Chordata; class Aves; order Passeriformes; family Dendrocolaptidae; genus Campylorhamphus; species Campylorhamphus procurvoides. The sequence goes on from WBMV01008067.1 coordinate 584,870, forward strand.
TTCTGTAACCAACTGAGAGAAAAGCATTTGTGCTGCTTTTGACATGTGTTTTCCTTCCATTCATTATAAAGGGAGTCAGGGTAACAGCTTGGAAATATGTCTCCATTGTAGAGGTTTTCTTCTGCTTAGATGACTCTTACCTTGTTTCTCTTTGAGTCCAACCATTAGCCCAGCGGTTGGTGTTCACCACTAAACCACATCCCAAAGTGACACATCCACATGTTTTCTGAACCCTTCCAGGGGTGGTGATTCCTCCACTTCCCTGAGCAGCCCGTTCCATTGCTTCACCACTCTCACTACAGAGAGTCACAGTGGAGCTTCTGCTGTTTCTGCCCTGCTGTCAGTGATGGACCAACTCTATGGAGGCTGAATCAACACAAATCCAGTGGGATGGAGAGTCATAAAGACCTCAAAGAGGGATTCTTTTAAGGAGAAAACACTTAGAGGAAAAAAAGGCCTTCTAGACTAATGATAAGGCTTTCTCAAGCCCTCCTTAGCTGGCTCATTAAACACCACTGAACACAATAAACTGGCAAAACCCTTTCTCACTGGTGCCAATGAGGGCCTGGCCATGTTTCCATGGACTTTGGAGGAGCGTTTTGGTCATCAGACAAGTCGAGTAGTTTGGCAGCAGCACAGTAGACAGCAGTCAGTCCAGCTAATGGGCAGGACAGGCAGGGATGCTCCCCTTCCACACCCTGGCAAGGAAGATCCATGGATCTCATGGCTCATATCCCGGCCTTCCACCCCTCGTGCAGGAGCATTTGCCTGTCAGATTAATAATGCAGTCAGAGCAGGTTGTCACCATGCATAAGGTGAGCTGTGATAAGCCCAGCACCTGATAAAGCTGTCCTCAACACTGACAGCCAGTGTCATTTCCCACACTGTCAGCAGCAAAAGAATAGAAACAAACGGAATGGGACTTTTCCAAAGTATTTCCTGGGCTTGTTGATCCTGCTGGCAGTGGGGGGAAAGAAGGTGTGTGAAGGCCACGATCAGTAACAGGGTGCCTGAAATTCCCACAACGAAATCCTCCCATCTGTCTTTGCTCAGACACCAGGTTTGGTTGATAAGGGGAACTGCAAAGGGCTCCTGTCAGGCACTTGGCTTTGTGTGCCATGTATTCAGGGGGAAAAACAGCCCAGCAGATCTCCTGTGTGGCTGAGACTCAGAGAAGCACTGGATGGAAAAGAAATGCAGAGGTTTGTGTCTGACCATCTGCTCAAAGCAGGGCTGTGTCCAACACCTGATCAGGTCAGTCATGGCATGGACTAAGCAGGTCTGGACAACTTCTGTGGGTCATGAAGCTCCAAGACAGAGGTCCCTCCAAGCTGGAGATCCCCTCACTTTGCTGAGTACCAATTCCAGTGCTGCAAAATCTCCTGTGAAAAATCTTCTCCTGATGTTCAGTGTGAACATCTCAACATCTTGGAGAAGAAGCAGTCATGGAATCACAGAATGGTTTGGGTTGGAAGGGATCTTAAAGACCATCTCATTCCAACCCCCTGCCATGGGCAGGAACACCTCCCCACCAGCCCAGGTTGCTCCAAGCCCCATCCAAACTGGACTTGGACACTTCCAGGGATGGGGCAGCCACAGTTTCTCTGGGCAACCTGTGCCAGGGCCTCCCCACCCTCCCAGCCAAGAATTCCTTCCCAATATCCAATCTAAAACTCTCCTCTTTCAGTATCCAACAATACCTAACTGATAAATGTCTTACTGAAAAAGGGAAGCCACGTGTGAATCTGGGTTTCAGTTTTGCATTAGAAATAAAATGGCATCAGAGAAGGAGCAGAAAACTATAAGAATATTAGGCTGATATTTTAAAGATCAAGAGTTTCAATCTCCCATGTCAGCTGTTAGCTCAAAATAAAATTGAAAACTCACCCCTCTAAAAAGGAACATTTTATTTTTAAACATCCAGAAGCAGACGGTCAGCTACACTGGGAAGGGGAGGCTCTGTTTGTCGAACATGGAGAGGGCAGGAGCATTTAAAATCATGTGGTAAAATCAGGGATAGACCCCCCTTCCTTCACGTTTCCTCCTGAATTTCCACCACTGCCTGAATTCACCCTCAAGCACGCTGTGGGTTTCCCTCCCTCCTCTGCAAGCCCTGAGTTCAGAGCCCACACCAGGCATTATGTCATCCTGCGAGGAGGAGCTGGGCAATCCTGCAACCACTTCATTCCCAGCGCTTTCATCCAATCCCTCCTCTTCCAGCACTGCTGAAGAGCAGGGAAAAAAGGAGCCTGGTCCCAGGGGAAGGGAGATCCCATGCCAGGATGTCCCAATCACCATCCCAAAACCCCAAAGAGCTGCAGTGAAGGATTGAGAGGGGTGAAAGTGCCTCCCTGGCTGCTGTTCACCTGCAGCACCAAGAGCCAGTTCTCTCCTGCTTGCAAGAAAACCTGTGTGCAGCAAAAGGTGATGTCATCCTTTCCCTGCTCCTGAAATCCAGCCCCTTGTTGAATGTGGCTCAGGGCTGGTGTGATTAACAGCCCCTTTTGACACATCCTCTCATGGTTTCTTTCTCCCCTTTTATTTCTTATTTTATTTTATTTTGATTTTATTTTATTTTCCACTCCTCTTCTCTCTTTTTGCTGCACGGTGACCAGGCTCCTGAGACTCAGGTTGATTAAATTTCTGTGCCGAGCAGCTTCCCTGGAGTCCACATAATTTATGTAAATACGAGAGATAAGGAACGAAGGGGAATCACAAGAAAAATGGAGCATTAAGCCGCCAAGATCCATTAAATTCTCCATCACCCTTTCCAGAATCTCAATGTTCAGCTGCACCGCCCCCATGTTTTCCCCCTGCCACGGCAGCGTGGATCAAATTAACACTCATCGGGCTGAGGAAATCCACGGGATCAGTCCCACCTCCTGCCTCACGTTTGGAATTAGCCCTGCCCGAAATGAATCAGTGCTCAAAACGAGTTCTCTTTGAAAACCAGGTGGTGCAGCTGGTTGCAGCATCCTTACCTGGCTGGATCGCAGTGAAAAGCGAACAGCTGGAGCTCCTTCCAGGCAGGAATGATGCAGGGCACATCCCAAAGGACATGGGTGGCCATGGATAAAGCAAGGAGAGAAGGGCTACTCCTTTTTAGAACGCTCGGGAGCCCCTCTGCATTCCTTTGGGGGTGTATTCATACTGCCAGCTAACGGAGGGGCAGTCTGAGCCCACTGGTATGACTTGACTCAGGGGTCCCTGAGCTTTGCCACAAACCAGCCTTTCAACCCAAAATCCTGGGAAGTTGTGCTGGGAAGGAATAGGAATAAAGTCAGCAGCCTGTTGTTCTCCTTTGTGCAGGTTCTGCACTTCCTAAGCCCTTCTCAAGCAGCTTGATGAGTGTAAACCCTTCTCCAGCATGTCCATCATTTAGAGTCGTGCGGGTTGGGCTTCAGAGCCAGCAAACACCTCCATGGAATATTGCCAGGACATTGGCACTACAGTTTGGTGGTCTGGCTTGTTAAAATGTTCACCGAATCATGGAATAGTTTGGGATGGAAGACGCCTTAAAGCTCATCTTGTTCCAACTCCCTCCCATGAGCAGGGACACCTTCCACTATCTGAGGTTGCTCCAAGCCCTGTCCAATGTGGTCTTGGACACTTCCAGGGATGGGGCAGCCACAGCTTCTCCTGTTCAGAACAGGAAAAACAGAACTGGAAATCTATTCCTAAGGTGCACAACCACTTGGCAAACACCATCCCAGGCACGGGGCAGACACCTACAAGTGCACACACACGTCCATGACCTCTGCCTGGTCCCAAACTGGGCTGAGCTCAGCCAGAGGAGGAGAATCATCCCAGTGACAACTTTCACCATCATCAGCAGTGCTCAAAGGGCACCTGCTGCCATAAATGGCAGCTGAGACGACTTCTGACAGCACCAGGAGCCTCAGGGCAGGCTGTGTGTCTGGAAGTCACTCAGACCCGGAGAGCTCTTCTTACACACAGCATCTTCCTTCCCAGGGGTTGTCAGTCCTGCCTAGAAAATGCAGTTAACCCCAGCTCCTCAGAAACCTTTCCCTCTCCAAATGGATGGCATTAGTAATGATGCCACAGACTTTTTATTTCAGTTTTGAGCTCACAAGCCCTATTGAATTGCTTTTCCTACCGAGTGTGATGGACAGAAACATCTCTTCAATGAAAGAAAAGACTCTCCGAAACAGTATGATTTTAGGATGCTGCAGCTTGAGGAAAAACTGCAAATCCTGAGTGGTGATGATGTCCCAGGAGCAGAAGTCACTGGCTGTCACTCAGTGCTGTCCCCAACACCGTGGGTGTTTCTCCTTCCAGCTCTTACTCTGCACAGTCAATCCTTTGGTGCCTGTGCCCAGGGCACAATTAACTACTCCAATAATCTAATAGCAACTTATAGATCTTTCAATAGTCATCCAGGATCAAGATCTAATTAAGACTACAAATGAGTTAATCATGTGTGATGAAGTCTTCTAAGAAAATTACACCCAAGACTTACATCCTGTCTGAGCTGCAGATCCTTCTGACAGAACCCCAAAGCAGAGACTGAAATGGTGACTACTAAATGGAGGGATGGGTATGAAAAAACCAGTTCCACAAGTTTCCACAGGAAAAGAAGGTTACCTGAAATCTGTAGCTTGGAGTGCTGAATTATCTGAGGCACATTTGATTTGACAGATTCTCTTGAAATATCTGATAATTTTGCAAACCACTCAATGACCAGCAATCAAAAGGGACTTATTGAGTCTCTCCCTTTGCCTGAGCGAAATATCTAGTTTTGAGGAGTGGGCAAATGAAAGAAATCACCAAGACCACCCTTGATCCCAGCAAAAAAGGGCCAAGGAGAAGCGACAAACCTTTTGAACTTCCAAACCAACAATGGGGACAACACAGCCCTGTAAACAATCCGTGTGCCTGACATTTCCCAGGGATTGAAAGGTCTGTTCCTTGGCTTCGTCCCCTGCCATGGATGCATCATTTGCTGTGCTATCATGCTAAAAATGACGACGGTCATTAGGAACAATTTATGCTTAGGAAAATAATTATGGTCATTAATGGGGCTGAAAGCAGACGCTGGTAGGAAGCAGGAGTGGAGTTGTGACAGCCGACCGTGCATACAGAGTGATTGATATCCATGGGAATTGTGATGTTCCCAGGATTGAACCTCCCAACCAGCTCCAGTTAAGGCTCAGAAGGGAGACAATGTGATATCTCCCAGGGGTTTCTAAGAATGGCCAATAGGATCCCAACAAAACAAGCCACAGCAGCACCTTGGGTAGCTGGCTAGACACACAGTGTCGGTGGCAGCCACCAAGTCACCTCTGGCCACACAAAAGTGTGCCTGTGGTTTGGAGGCTACTGATAATACTCAGTGAGTGGTGTCAGTGGCTCATACATGGGGCCAGGTCTGGCTATTGCACCATCACTTCACAGAAATATGTTTGCAAAGAGATGCCTAAGCTGGATATTGAAATCTCTGAGCCAGCTGATGGCACAGATAGGACTAAGCATGGGCAGCTGCATGGAAGAGATGGTTTATCCTCTGGTGTAGCTCCCCTAGTGGGAAACAATGAAGGTTTCCTGATGAAGTTGCCTGAAGTTGTGTTAGGGCAGGGTTAAGTTGGATATTAGAAAAAGGTTCTTCCCCCAGAGGGTGGTGAGCACTGACCAGGCTCCCCAGGGCAGCGGGCACAGCCCCAAGGCTGCCAGAGCTCAGGGAGCATTTGGATGATAATCTGGGACACAAGGTGTGACTCTTGGGGATGGTCCTCTGCAGGACTAAGGGTGGGACTCAATGATCCTTGTGGATCATTTCCAACTCAGCATATTCTTTGATTCTGTGATGGTTAAATAAAATCTTTAAGCATCCAATCAGAATGACATTTTCAGGGCAGTTCCCATGCTGTGACCCAGGAAACACTGGCCTAAGAAAGTCAATGAGAACACGAAGAGCTGGACTCAAAGATCCATGTGGGTTCCTTCCAACTCAGCATATTCTGTGACTCTGTGTGTGATTTCCAGGAAAGTCCTGCCTGGATTTCCTCTTTCTCTGAAAAGCACGGGATTATTGGCAGTTAGTTAATAAAGCTCATTTGGGTTGTCTGGACGGTCTCCTAAAGATTTAATACATTACTTAACAAAAGAGTGGATTTGGAAAGGATGCTGGTCAGTGAAATTGGCCAATGGTTGATTGATATCTACACTGGTAACACAATTATGTGCTGTTTTCATTGAGACCATGTAGGAAGGGAAGTTTAACTCCACACACACTGTTCACATCTAAGGCAAATCTTTTGCAGCCCCTAAACAATAACCTGAAATCAGTCTTGCTGGGTACCCTGGACACAGGTATATGTTTTAGGACATGGATGGCCACAGTCTTCCTCCATGCAGGAGAGCAGTGACGTCCCAGGGGTTGATCAGACCATTGCGCAAAGCCCCAAATGCACCTTCTGCTGTAATATCCAAGTGCCATGCACTTTGTTGCTACTCCCTGGTTCAAAACACTTCTCTCTTCATAACTCCAAATCCACAGACCATTTACACCCCTCGGTGACCAAGTTACACTCTTGGGGACCAAATTTCCAGCTGCCTTTGGAAGCAAAACGAAAAGTGTCTTGTCCCATCAGCAGAGAAATGACTGATCATGTTTGTGCTCCCCACTCTAACTTGCTTGCAACCATCTGGCCTTGCACTGACTCCCAGGCTGAATTTTGCCAATTCAGCAGCTGGGATCTTGTTGTGATTGAACTTGATAAACTGAGAAGCCTTGCAGGACAGGGGATGTCCCTGGTGTTTATTTAGTGAGCCAGACTAAGGAAATCCATAGCACTGTACACAAATGGGGAATTTTGTTGTCCCCGCCTTGGGACTCCCCCTGGTGAGAGGCAAGGTATGACCAGAGAGAGAGTCACTTGAAGAGAGGGTTGGTGGGGAAACAGTGGGTTAAACCATCCCAAAAGATGCAGTTCTGTCAAACTTCCTGTGTGGTTGAATTATGCAAAATGAATTAACAGTCTGGAGAATGAGGATGTGCTTCACCCATTTATCTCCAAGGGTATCCCTTGGGTGGGAAGGTGAAGTAAGGACCACCACCAGGATCCCACCTTCAGTAAGCCCCTGAGTATCAGGAGGGATCAACTAAGGATGGAAAATGCTCAGATGTTACCAAAATACACGTGGTGGTGCTTTGGGCTGCAGGAGGGGAATTTTCATGGCAATGTGTAAAGCAGGACACAAAGGTTAAGTGGATACTCAGGCTTTGGTGCTGCCTCCCTCCCAGGCTTCAACATTCCTATAAACAGTGAATTTAATAAAGAAGCCCTTTAGTTTTGGAGTCCCTTCATGCTGTATTCCAGCAGGTATTACATGGAACACAGTGGCAGGAGGCAGCATGGCCAGACTTGCTGCATGGCAGAGACTAATTAACAGGCAAACAACCCAGCAGCCAGGAGGTGAACCTGAAGAGGCAGCATGGAGAGATTAAGGCAGCCAGCGGTGCAAGACTGCCAGGAGAAGAGTCCCCACACAGGCATGGGAAGGAGAACTGAGGCCAACTGCAGCGAGGAACATGGGTGGTATCAGTCATGGAATCACAGAGTGGTTATAGTTGGAAGGAACTTTAAAGATCATCTAATTCCAACCCTTCTGCCATGGACAGGAAACCTTCCACCACACCATATCTAAGAAAACATAAATATGCTTTTTTATCCTTGCATTGCTGAGGACAAAATCACACAAGAATTGAATACAAGTGGTACCAGTGATAACTTCCCAAAACACACCTATTGGATGGTTTTGGTACTGAAAGGAAAAATGGGGGAGTTGACTGAACAGTCTCCTGGGGGGCCTTTACAACCTCAAATGCTCTGTGACTCTGTGAAATGTCTGTGGTGGAGAAAGTTGTGTCCATGGACTGCAATCCAAAGCCAAAGGGGAATGTGGGCTCAAGGAATCATTTGCAGGAGAAAGGGCAGGCAGCCCTGTTTGGAAAGATGATCAAAAGTTTGATAGCAAAGACGAAATACACAGAGATTCCATGAACTTGCTTTCTACAGGGAATGAGACAGGAGCTCAGCAGGAAAGCCAAGAAGCAAGACTCTCCCTCCCATTGAGGTTGGTCCCTTGCAATGTGGCCACATGGACAGTCACAGGGGCAGGTAAGAGAAAGCCAAACCAGCCAGGTTTGCATTAGCAACCTCTGACCCCTCCAAACCAGGAATAATTTTCAAATGAAGAGATAAACCCACAAAACCTTTGAAAAGGGGAGGTGTAACAGCCCACATGGAGCAGAGGAAGAAGCTGCAGAAGGAGGAGGAGTTGTCCTAGGGCTGTTTGCCTGCCCGACGTGGGAGGGTTGTTCATTCCTGGCTGCCCTGAAGGGGATGTGTTTAGGGATGAAATTATTCCGTTTTAGAAGCATAAAGCCTATATCCACGCTGGTGCTCAGGGCAGGCCAGGTGATGGCCCTTGGTCTGCTCATACAAGCAAGACCAGGTGAAAGCAGCATCTCCCGAAGCCTTGTGGGCAGGAGAAGGTGGATGACTCCTTCCCTCTCCTCTCTGCTCCTGCAAGGATGCGAAGCATGGGAGGCAGAATGACCGAGTTGCGTCATGCCCTGAACGCCTCTTTTTGCTCCAGCCAAGGCATCTCCACACACCAGTCCTTGCCAGGCTCCTGCTCTGCCTGTTTGCACTGTCTGAAAGGATTTGTTACTCCTCTCCTCCATCCCCTCCTGTCCCTCACCCATCCCCTTGGCTCAGCTGGGCGGGCTGCAGAGGCACTTTGAGAGATCCAACAGGAACAGAAAGGAGGAGCTGGACCACTCACAGACCCTGGGTTTGCTGTGGGAGGTGGAGATGTGGTGGAGAAGCATCTCCTGACATTACACTTCCCATGGACTCCCCATGCTCTCCTTAATGACAGATGTAAATCTACGGGTATGATCAGTGTTCCTCCAGGTTTAGGGCAGGATTATTGAAATCATCTTCTCCTTCAACACTTTGCTCCTTCATTTATTTTGGAAGGAAAACCCCTGTTGACTTCAGTGGGAGCTGAGATAGCCCAACTCTGGAAAATCCAGCCCTGAAAACATAAATTCTATTAATCCTTTTTTTTTTTAAAGGATGTTTATAAAAACTATCACCTCACACATTATCAGGGGCTTTTGGCACAGCTCCCACAAAGCCAAAGACACTTCCACTGCATCTTGTGAGGCAGCAATAAAGAACCTCCTGTCTGTGTCACCAAGCTCATGAAGATATTTCTTCCACTTGCAGCTGTAGCCTAAGAGTTGAGACAGGTTTCATTTAAGGTCCTTTATTTACACCTATGATGGGCTCTCATTTAATCAGCTCTGCCTGTCCTGCCTCACATATTCCGTGTGGATAATGGTCCTCTGGCTGCCTTGCTGGGCTGCTGCTCATGGAGCCAGGAGAAACACGGAGCAAACCCCACAATTAGACAGCTAATGATATTTCCCCTCTCCCATGGGTGGAGAGTGGTTGTTATATTGACTTCCCTGAGGGAGAGGCTAAGAGAGCTGGGGAAGAGAATGCTCCAGGGAGACCTTGGAGCCCCTTCCAGTGCCTAAAGGTGCTTATAAAAAAGAGGGAGAGGGACTTTTTACATGGGTAGATAGTGATAGGACAAAGGGGAATGGTTTTAAAATAAAAGAGGAGAGAGTTAAGTTAGATGTTACGGAGAAATTCTTGGCTGGGAGGGTGGGGAGGCCCTGGCACAGGTTGCCCAGAGAAACTGTGGCTGCCCCATCCCTGGAAGTGTCCAAGGTCAGGTTGGATGGGGTTTGGAGAAACCTTGGATAGTGGGAGATGTCCCTGCCCATGGCAGGGGGTGGAATGAGATTGTCTTTAAGATCCCTTCCAACCCAAACCATTCCATGATTCTGTGGTTCCCTGCTGTTGAGTTTTCCCTGGACAGAAATTGTTGGACAGACTGCGTTCCTGCCACTTCTTCTGGAAGCTGCTTGGACTTAGGATGGTCAAAATGGAGATGCTGCTCAAGTCTTGTCCAATTACTGTCCATAAGGTCTTATGACGCCAGATGTGCTGCCCTTCAGGATACACGCTGGTAGAGGGGCCACAGCACCAGCCTTCCCAGACACCAGCTGCACCACAGCTTCTCCACACTGAGGCCACCAGCCTTGAAGCTTGGCCAGCTCATGGGACAGCAGAATTCCTATAGCTATGGACTACAGAAGTGCAAGGAAGAGAACTTCAGTGCAGAGGGAGAACCAGGCGAGAGGCCAACATATCCAACTCTGCTTGTAAGAGCTCACAAGTGCTAAAATGAATAGTTCTAAAACTTGATCCAAAGGAACCTTGCCAAGGATTTTCACCATCTTTGTGAAGATGTGTTCGCCATCTTTCACCGCCCTTCTCTTCAACACACAACTTAAATTGCCAAATCATCTGAGCAAGCAAATCAAGTCAAAATCACAGAATCACAGAATGGGTCGGGTTGGAAAGGACCATGGTGGGTCCAACTTCCCTGTTCAAGCAGGATCCTCTAGAGCACATTACTCAGGATCCTTCTGTCCAGACAGCTCTTAAATATGTTCAGGGAAGAAGATCCACACGGAAAAGCACAAGGAAAAAGCAGAGGGTGTTGCACTATGAGTGGGGTCACAGTGAAACCATCCCTCCTGTCCACAAGCACCTGGTGCTGTGAAGTGCCTTGGGGTCTCCAAGGAAGAACATCTGAGAGAGGTGGGTTCCCTTCACAGCAAGGTAAATTTGCAGCGTGGCTCTTGGGAGAAGAGATGTGGCCTCCCCACCACCTCAGCATGGTCCATCCACCACCACCCCTTCCCCCAGAGAGCAGGAGAGGGTTCCTCTCCGTGCTGCAGACCTGGCTGAGAAAGCCTGGCTGGTTTCTGCACATTAACATCATCACCATAATCACTGCCCTTGGGAGCACATCAGGAGGAAGTTAATGTGAAGAGATGGGCCTCACCATCATCTGTTCCAAAAGTGACAACGATCTCTGGTCATCCCAATCTCTGCGGGGTTGAGTCCCACGGCCAAAGGGCAGCTGTGCAGAAGGTCTGACCCTGCTGCTCTCCAGGAGTTCTCCCGAGGCCTCGTCAGCGCCAGCATCCCTGGGGACTGGAGCTGTCTCAGCTGGTCACATCACAGGGGCAGGAGACAGATGATTTACAGAGAGCTTCCCCTCCCTGACTTCATATATTTTGTGTTTCACTAAGCCTGGTGCCTTCCCAGCTCTCCTGGATGGACACCACAGCTCCTGCCATTTGGTCAGAGCAAAGCCTGGGTGGGGTTTCAAACCATGAAGAAGCACTCTCCTCTTTGATCTTCCAACTCTGAGTAATCCTGCCCTTTGCTAATTCCAAAACTGCTCCCAGGAACCACTTGAGCCAGTGCTATTGGCCCCACATCCCATCCTGGCACTGCCTGAGTCATCCACACAGCTGCACTCTGCAGGTGGCTCATGGAAATGATGGAGCAGTTGGTATCTCAAGCCACTTGCAGGCACTTTCAAGACTTTCACCTCTCTCTTTTTCACCCACCAAAAAGCAGAGTGGTTTTCTTTATGCTGCTCTGGAGCTGAAACCTCTGAGGCAGAGCAGGGGGTTCTGTGCTCAAGCACTCCAGATTAATCACTGATGGGACCTCTTCTTCCTCCATGAATAAATCAGGACTCAGCTTGCAGCATCCTTTGGGAACATTCAAGAAGCCCTTTCCTATATTCAGGCAGGAATTTGTTTAATTCATGCCAGTGGGGACTCTTTCCAACAAACAAAATCACAATCCCATCAAGCTGAAGAAATCAACATGAAAGGGAAGACCCACTTCCCATGGGGCTCTGGCACACTCCTGCGGTAGGTGATGGAGAGTACAAGATCTCTCTGCCCAGGTCCAAGCTGTCACCTCACTCATCAACACATCTGATGCAGGATGGGGTTCAGGACTGGCATTTCTGGTTCTGCAAACTAAATATTCCCAAGAAAATACCCAGTTATCCCTCAGATATGCAACCTGTGCACTCTATGCCCTGGTTTCTGGAATCATGCCTAAACAAAAGAGAATTATCACTGACCCAAACAAGTCCCCAGATATGGACCATCCTCAACAGAGCTTAAATGTCTTGGGGTCCTTGGCTCAGGCAGGTTACACAAGAAAGATGCTGACCCGCTGGAGAGAGTCCAGAGGAGGCCCCGGAGATGCTGCAGGGCTNTTCCACAATTCCATGATTCTATCCATCACAAAACATTATCACTAAACCATCTCCTTACTTGTGTTTGTGTGTGTTTTGATTTTTGCTCTTTGGGGGATTTGTGGTGTTTGGTTTTGCATTCATCTCCTCTATTGGATCTTAGAATAAGTGTATGTTTTCACATTACCTCAGATGAAGTTTCTTTGAGTTTGAAGAACTTGAAAGTTCTTCAGCTATAGAAAAATAAAATGAGTAAAAATACAGAAACACTCTATTAAGGATCTGTGATAAAAACATGGATAAACTACCAACACTACACCCAGAACGGAGCTCTCCCACTTCCTTCTCCTAGTCAGGCTACCCATCTATGACATTTTCTCTGCAGATTTATTTTCAGAGGGAACAAAAATCACTCTGATTACAGCAGGAAGAGACTTTAGAGCAGAAGAGCTATTTCCCAGCAGTGCTGGGGGCTCTTACACTACCTCCCATCACTGCAACTTCAAATATTGCCATACATCAGCCGAGACTTGGTTATTACTCATGTGTGTTTTTCACTCAGAGGCAGGTATTGTTATGTGAATTTTTCCTCCTCTCTGATATGTAAAATTAAGCTGAATTCCTTTGCATTTTCCGTGGAGTCGCCTGCCTATCCAGTTGGTTGCCAAAGCTCAGCTGATTTGTGCTAATTTCTTAACCTGGTTTTGTGGCGGGGTCCCGGGTGGATTGAACTAATTTGAAATAAGGCGTGTCTGATTCTGGAATAGGAGCATCAACACAGGGAATTAATTATGAGCCTCTAATGTCAAGTGCCTAGTCCAGAATAAGTCCTTGGATAGATGAAGCTTAAGGCCATCTCTAATTTTTCTCAAAAGTAAATTGTTTTGTCTTGCTCTGTCTCTATCTGTCTTGGGTTTTCTGCCCATTTGCATGGGGTTGGAACTAGAGGGTCTTTAAGGTTCTTTCCAACCCAAACCACACTGTGATTTTGATACTATGAAATAGTCACACATATATTTTGTCTTCACCTCATTCCAACCCCACGTCACTTAAGACTCTGTGGATGGGATGCTCAGTGTGCAAAGTCCTTCCTCCACTTAGGGCTTGATCTTGCCCTTGAAGTTGCCAGGCTTATTTGTCTAAAAACTTACTTAGATTATAGTCCCCACCTAATCAGAGTTCAGCCTAAGAAATGCAGAGATCATAGAATTGCAGAAAGGTTTGGGTTAGAAGGGAACTTAAAGATCATCTCATTCCAACCCCCTGCCATGGGCAGGGACACTTCCCACTATCCCAGTTGCTCCAAGCCCTGTCCAACCCAGCCTTGGACACTTTCAGGGATGGGGCAGCCACAGCTTCTCTGGGAAACCTATGTCAGGGCCTCCCCACCCTCACAGAGAAGAATGTCTTCCCAATATCCCATCTATCCCTGCCCTCTGCCAGTTAAAAGCCATTCCCCCTTGTCTGATTAGTTATAACCCTTGTTTAGCCCTGGCTGCAAACCATGCCCTGTTATGGCACCTCCTGAAATTCATATCCCAGGAGCTTTATTGGCATGAAGACCTTGTCTTGTGGGTATGTTGGATTACAGAAACTAGTCTTTTAACCTGGGAAGTTTCAGCAACCTTGATAGAAACAGAGAGAGGGAAATTCTGTCCAGTTTGTCACTTGTATGCTCAAATGCTTTTCAGTAGGACACGAAGTGCACAGGCAGCTCCTAATTGCAATAAATCCATGACAAAGTGAGGATAAATACCAAACTCAGTCTGACTGGAGTGATTTGGAGAAACACCAAGAATGATGCTGTAACACACAACTCCTGTAAAGATGGGCTTAGAAAAATCCATGTGGACATTGGATAAGGTGACCAGCTTGGGCAGATGTTTAGAGATGGCACAGAGGTGAGATGAGGTTTCTGGCCTCTGCCAAACTGTGAAGTCTCTGGTAAAGTCAATGGAGTGAATTATGGCTTTACTTTCAGCAATAAGAAAGGGCAATTGTGTCTCAATTGCTGCTTGGGTTAACCTTTGACTTCTTTTAATGTTCATGGGGTGATTAGTCATAAATAAACCTAGCAAAAGCAGCAGTTAATTGGGCCTTGATGCAGCCTGATGGCCAACGTCCATCTCCACAGGTGGCCACGGTGCAATGAAGTGAACTCTTGTTCTCCACTCTCTTCTCCTCCCAGATGTTTAACAGCCCCCAGACATGATGGGCATGTCAGGAGATGGGGATGCTGAGGGAGATGCTCTGATTTTGCAGCAGTGGGGTGCCAGTAGAGTGCTCACCTCCCAAGGTGTCCCACCCAGGCAGTGGACACCCAGCTCCCCTGGACTGTCCTTGCTCAAGAGATACACCCACTCCTAAGGCAGGAAGAGCCACAAAATGGGGAGGATTTGGGGTGGATGAAACTTATCTGGAGAAGGACAACTGAAAACATCTGGCCAGTATCAACCAGAGCTTTGTTCCAAACTGAGTGGGGATGAGATTACTCTCCCCTGGCTTACTGGAGATGCTCCTGGCACGAACAAGACTTGGTGGTGGTCACTGTAGGAGAAGGGACTGAGGAGAAGGTCTCCAAGAGCCATCATTTCGGCACCTCATCCACAGCCCTGTTGCAAAATGTGTCCCCTTACCTGCTGGAGCCTTTGGGATTTACCCTGGGGATTGTGCACCCCCCCTGGGAAGTGGATGACACAACACAAACCTCAACTTTACAACCAGACATTGCGTGATGGTGTGAAGATCTCAAAGGAGGATTTTCCTTTTTCTTTCCCACAATGTCAATGCCACTTGTTTTCCCGGAGTTCACAAAAAATCAGCCCATCTTCAGGCACCCAGCCTATATTTTCTCTACTTTCTCCCTGCCCCTCTACACCCAGCTCTGGGTGCAAATCTGGCACTCCCTGAGTGTGCATGGGGATGGTCTGCTCAGCTCCCACTGTGGCAGGGACATCCCTGTGGGAGCCCAGCTGCTGCTCCCAGGATCCCCACCTGCTCTCCAGGAGGGCTGGGTTTTGGTTATGCCATTTCGGGGAGGAGGGGACTGTGACATCAGCTTTTGAGTCACAACTCTCCTGCACACACACACTTGCACAGATTTCCAGATGTCTCCTTTGACCCCAAACACAGAGCAGGACCAGCCTGGACAGTGAAGTTACCTGAGAATTTCCCTCACTGCAGTTTGTGCCCACTGCATGCCATCCTTTTATCTCTGAGAAGAGCATGTTTTGATCTCCATATTTCCCCCTGGATATCAGAAGACAGCAGTTCAATCACCCACCACCTTCTCCTCCCTGGGCCAAGCTCACGTGGCTTCCTCAACCCCTCCAACAGGTCAAGTGTGAGTAGAAAGAGGTCACTTCTCTCCCACAAATCACTCTCTGACTCAGTCTCCCCTTGTTTTCTCTAACACCCTTCTCAGTGTACACACAGAGGAGCCATTGTCATGCAATCTAAAAGCCATTTTCCATCCAGGGACTCTGAAAACCTCCTGGTCTCCTTGAGAAACTTCACACTTTCTGGTGACTGCCAAGTATACATGAACTTGCTTTTCTCAGCCTTGTGTCACCAACCACCAGTGGTTGAAGGACAACAACCCAGGACAAGACCATGACCTTAAGCAATCCCACAAGGCACTACTGAGCTACTACTACCAGAAATCAGGAGGACACTCAGCAGTGTTGGCAGGAAATTCCTGGAAACAGAGAAATCCTCAATTTGGCTGTGAATCTCCCACTCTAATAAATCCACAAACTTTGATTCTCCTCCTTCACATTAACCCCATCTTTTTAGGAGAACAAAAAGATTGATGGAGCTTAAAAAGACGAATTACCTGATCTCCATATTCAATGAAGCTCAAGCGCTCCATAAATGCGACATGAGTTTTAACAGTATTTAATGGTTTGCATTAATTAATAAGTCTTTAAAGATGTCAGACACTGGTAGATTTAAAAACTTTATAACTTTCAATAAATTTGGTGGGGTTTAATGAACTCCTCCAGATTTATACAGCTTCTGAAACATGCTCCATCTCCAACAAATTCAGTAATGCATGAAATTTTAAGGGAAAGGAAGAAAGAAAAGAAGGAAAAAAGAAAAAGGGTGGTGGTAAGGGGGAAGGAGACAATTTATTAAGTTGTGATTTAAGAGACAATAGATCCAGTGTTCATTTCATTTCAGTATTTTATTGTGTTGCTTGATTCATTTTTTTGAGCAGATCTGTGGAAGAACTGCTGGTGCAATGAGGGGTGGGGAGTTCACAGGATGAACAAACCACCCTCTATGAAAGATTTGGGGTCACCTCTCTTAACATGGGTGGGGTGAAACAGTCCAAACTAGAGGTTCATCCCCAAGGAAG
The DNA here is from genome assembly GCA_013396655.1 of Campylorhamphus procurvoides. Taxonomy (NCBI): domain Eukaryota; kingdom Metazoa; phylum Chordata; class Aves; order Passeriformes; family Dendrocolaptidae; genus Campylorhamphus; species Campylorhamphus procurvoides. The sequence continues at coordinate 601,407 of WBMV01008067.1, forward strand.
TGATAGAGACCTAAAAGCATCAAACTACATCCTAGAAGGTCAAGGGGCCAGTGTGGACATGGATTAACACAGAGCTGCTCTGGGACATTTTGATTACACAAAATAAAATACATCCAAAAGGTGAAAATCCCATTTGTCAAATGATTTTCCCCAAACAGAAAGGCTGTTCTGCACAACAAACGGGTACAGGATCACTAATTCCTTCTCCCAGATGAAGAAAGGATGCCCCGTCCATAGAAGTGACCAAGGCCAGGCTGGACAAGGCTTGGAGCAACCTGGTCTAGTGGAAGGTGTCACTACCCATGGGGGGGGTTGGAGCAAGATGACCTTTAAGGTTCCTTCCAACCCAAACCACCCCATGATTCTATGAAACCAAAAGCTGAGGTATTAATATTTACTCTTGGACAGAGTTTGATTTTCTATTGTTTCTGGAGATGTTACTAATTGAGAAGATGGCCTCTTTGTGTCTCATTTACCAGTGTGGACTTCATTATTTGTAAAATGATAGCAGTTGCATTCCCATCCTTAGAAGAGGGGTAACACACAGGTGGAGTCAGTGCTCCCAGATGATTTATGGTTCTTAGCAGAAGAGTTTCATTTACATTCTCCAGTAGCACTGGAGAGCTCAAGATGGTCCTGCAAAGGGATGTCTCCAAGCTCCAGTCAGGATTAGAGCACTGTGGTGATGGGGGAGTGATAAATCATGTGAAATGGGGTCAGACCCCAGAAGAAAATCCCAACTCCAGTGTCCCAGAGTGGTGCCTGGGCTGGGAGGATGATGCTCCTCACCAAGCTCCACAGATCACTACAGATGGTGAGGTTTCATTTTCCAGCTGTGTGACTTCCACAGGCTGGGATCATGTTGCTAAAACCAGCTATTTCACTGGGATGCTCCCACCTTGAGAAATGTTTGAAACCTTCTGTAATCCAAACAGGAGGCTGCCTTTCATGAGTTAAGATTATTCACTTCTAAAGCATTGCTTTTGTTTTAAAGGATGATGTTTTGATTGTTTGGAATCAGAAGTCTGCAATGATGGCAACAAAATAGCAGGAAAGAGCTGCAAAACGAGGACTGGATATTCAGTAAAAAACACGTCTCTATACATTTATATCTATATATATATCTGTGTCTCTATAGGGAATCATAGGATCATTGAGGTTGGAAAAGACCTCCAAGACCATCCAGTCCAACCTGTGCCCAATTCCCACCTTGTCACCCAACCCAGAGCTCTGAGTGCCACGTCCAGTTGTTCCTTGGACACCTCCAGGGATGGGGACTCCAAACCTCCCTGGGCAATCCCTTCCAAAGCCTGACAACCCTTTCATGAAGAAATACTCCTGATGTCCAACCTGAACTTCCCTTGAACAACTTGAGGCCATTCCCTCTCCTCCTGTCCCTGTTCCCTGGGAGCAGAGCCCAACCCTGCCCTGGGTCCATCAGGGACTTGCAGAGCCAGAAGGTCCCCCCTGAGCCTCCTTTTCTCCAGGCTGAGCCCCCCCAGCTCCCTCAGCCCCTCCTGCTGCTCCTGCCTCTTCCCAGCTCCGTTCCCTTCCCTGGACAGACTCCAGCCCCTCAATGTCTCTCTTGTTTGATGGGTCCAGAACTGCCCCTGGCACTGGAGGTGCCCCAGCAGTGCCAGCACAGGGGACAATCACTTCTAGTCCTGTGGCCACACTATTTTTCATACAGACCAGGTGCCCTTCTTGCCCACCTGGGCACACCTGGCTCATCTTCAGCCACTGGTGACCAGCACTCCCAGAGCCTTTTCCACTGGGCAGTTTTCCAGCCAAACATACATCCACATCTGTATTTGTATTTGTATCCGTATCCACACAGCCATGTACACACACCCACACACAAATGTATAAATTTAATATCTAAATTTTCTAGTGTCATTTCTGACGCAAACTATTTCAGAAATCCAATTCCACACTCGTATCCTAAAGGTCAGCTTCTCACATCCATTTGGTATGGACAAAAAGAGTGGATATTCCAATTCCTCCCCACACCTTCGGTAATTGCATATTTGGGAGAAGCTCTTTGCTCACAGGAAAGCAAAGTGAGAGGCAGGGGCAGGGCTGAAAGCAGAGCAGGGGAAGGAAAGAGAACATCACTCATCCTCAGGAGTGAGACGTGTATGAATGGGCTGGGATTTATCCTAAGACAACATCCCATGCTCATAGCAGAAGAAAGACAACAAGGATCATAAAACCAAGGAGTTTGGAGAGGAAAATGACCCTTTGCCCTGGCTTGTTCTGGGAGTTATTGATTCTCCCAGATGCCTCATCAACACTCTAGTCAAGATCACTCATCCCACTCCTAAAATATACTGGTTATAAAAATCTCAGGGGATGGTCACTGGAATGCTGTCCCTGCTCTGACAAAGGCCACTCTACGAGGGATGGGCAAGTCATTCCTTAGGGCATGTTGGCTGCTCTGGGATGATGGGGTTGGAGAAGGAATCACAGGAGAACTCACAGCCACTGCAGGTTCTATGAAGGATTGGTGTTGCCTTTTCTTAGCCATAATCACCTCGTGGTGGAATCAGGACAGCACAAAAATCAGACCAGAGGCCCCACAGAGAGACCTGATGGTGCTGTTGTAGGTCAGGATCTTCCCACAGAATCACCAGCAGGAACATGGAACAGGCTGCCCAGAGAAACTGTGGATACTCCATCCCTGGAAGTGTCCAAGGTCAGGTTGGACAGGGCTTGGAGCAACCTGGGATAGTGGAAGGTATCCCTGCCCATGGTGGGGGCTTGGAACAATATGATCTTTAAGGTCCCTTCCAACACAAACCCTTCCATGATTCTGTGATCCTATAACCCTGTCACATGTCCTTGGTCCCAGAGGGTTTTCCCCAAGGAATCTGCACATTTAGGAAGGCACAAGGAAGAACTAGTTGGATTTGCACTCAACAGGTGCCAAGTGAGCCCTTTTCTTTATATATATATATATACATATATATTTTTATTTTTATTTTGCATAAGAAAGACCCAAGAGGGTTTAAAACATGGTGTGTCTGTGGAGAGAACTTTGTGAGAACAGGTTTGTAAACAACTCACAGGAAGCTCTCTTTGGTGTCCAAGGGCCTGATTCACACCACAAGCTCCACGACATTCTGGTTGGGGTGTTCAGGAGAACCCACGTGAAAGCTGAGGGCTTCTGTCATCCATGTGCCCTTTCTTATCATAGACTCATAGAATGGTTTGGGTTGGAAGGGACCTTCAAGCTCATCACATCCCAAATCCCTGCCATGGGCAGAGACACCTTCCACTATCCCAGGTTGCTCCAAGCCCTATCCAACCCAGCCTTGGGCAATTCCAGGGATGGATCATCTGCAACTTTTTCTTGTTCCCTCTCTCCTCTGAGAGACTCACATGAGAAAGACATTGAGCCTAAGTCCATCTACTCCTCTAGCCGCGACCAGGTGCCTAAGGAAGGTTTATTAGGTGACCTTCTCCTGTTCCCACCAGACACAGCTCAGAGACCCTCTGATGAACGGGCTGCATTGGTGTCCATGGATGGATGTGCCCTCCATGGACTTCTGCTCCCTGTTCAGACTTCCAGCCTCCACAGCACCCTGCAGCACCAACCACCACCTCACAAGAACACTCTGCACTACCACGTGGGGTTTTGAGGCTTGTTGCTGATTATTCCACTGATTGCCCCTGGTCATTTCACTGGGAACCCTCATGATTTTAAAGAACAGTCCCAGGAAATTCTATTCCCTCTGTTCCTGTAAGTCATTCATCCCAAAGGCACCAGGTCCACTACCTGTCGTTGCAAGTCCCAAATCAGACACAAGTCCTAGTCCCAAATTAGCTGCTGACCTTCTAAGGACTGTTGCTTTCCTTGTGTGACCCGTACCCTTCAGGACAGCATTATAATGTGAGCTTGTGTCTAAAAATGCAGTGCAGGAGGACTCCAGCCTTACCTTCACAAGCTCCTGTCACGCAAACCAAACCCTGGCAGATGTTGCTCAGTTTTACCAGTCCTGTTAAGGAGAAGGACACCTGTGACCTCTTTAAAGCAGGCATAGACCTCATCCAGCTTCAGTACTGGTCTTGCTTGGCTTCTTAAACTGCTTTAAGCTGACAGAAGGAAGGGTTAGGTGGGATATTAGGATGAAATTCTTTACTCAGAGGGTGCAAAGGCCCTGGCACAGAGAAGCTGTGGTTGCCCCATCCCTGCAAGTGTTCAAGGCCAGGTTGGATGGGGCTTGGAGCAATGTGGGATAGTGGAAGGTGTCCCTGCCCATGGCAAGGGTGTTGGAAACAGATGAGCTTTAAGGTCCCTTCTGACCCAAACCATTCTGTGATCCTTCACCAAGCATTTCTCATTTTCAGTGACTCACATGGTGACTTGCCCACGTTCTCCACCCAGCTGTGCCCAACATCGCCCAGCCTGGGCGTGAAACAGGCCCCTCCACTCCTCTTCATTTCCAGTACAAAGTGCCCTCCTTTATCCTGAAACCTCCCCTGCTTCTTCCCATCATTTCATCCTCACTGGGAGCAACAAACAAGCAGCGAGGCAGCTCCGGAGCCCTTATCCTAAACCGGTGCCTCTTCCCTGCCTGTCACATGCAGCGACTAGGACATTATCATTGCTTTCCATGGTTTTGGCCGGGCCCTGTGTCCAGCAGGCAGCGGGAAGCTCAGTGCCTGTGATGGACCTTGCAGGGATGCTGCCATCCATATGGAGATCTGCACCGAGGGCACGCTGCTGACGTGCTGCTGCCTCCACTCGCCCGACGGATCCCGGCTGAGTGTCTGGCTCGCTCCCTTCCCTCATTTGCTGACATGGATGGGCTGCTTGGGCTCGCAGCATCCTGGGAACTTCCTGGCTATCAGCTCTACCGGGCACGCGGACGTAGGAGACAAGCAGAGGAAGCGAGGCTGTAATTGCAACAGAGGGGAAAGCTGCAGGGGAGTTTGTCTTGGAATGACAAAACAGGAGCTGGAGAGGCGAGGGGAGGCTGAGGGGAAAGGGATAAACAGTCACGAGGGTGGCTTGAGCTGCTCCAGCCAAGTGCCCTGGAGAAGGGGGAGGCAGCTCTCACTTCTCACCCCTGAGATGGTACAGCAGCACCAAACAATTCGCTGTGGTCACCAACTCACCTGGCCTGGCCATGCAAATCAGAGCTGGACTCGAGCTGTTCTTGAAGACCTTGCCAAGGCCAGAGCACCCTCATGGGCTGGTGTGGAGTTGATAAATAAGCTCTAGCTGTGCTCAGAGCTCCACACTTGTGAGCTGATGTGCTCTGCCCAGTCTACAAGCACTGGGAAGTTGAGGCACAAAGCAGTGACCCAGTTTGCTCAGCACTCCTCTGGCCTGGACCACAGTCACAGCATGGGTCAGGTTGGAAGGGACCACAGTGGGTCATCTGCTCAAGCAGGGTCTCCTAGAGCACAATGCTCAGGATTGTGTCCAGATGGTTCTTGAGTATCTCCAGTGAGGGAGACTCCACACCCTCTCTGGCCAATCTGTCCCAGTGCTTGGTCATTGCACAGCAAGGAAGTTTTTCCTCATGTTCAGGTGGAACTTCCTGGGCATCAGTTCCTGGCCGTTCCTCTTGTCCCATTGCTGGGCATCCCCAAGCAGTGTATGGTCCATGTTCTGCCTCCTCCCTGCAGACACTGACATTGGGGAGTCCCCTCTCGGTGTCTCTTTTAGAGGCTGAACAGCCCCAGCTCGCCCAACCCCAGCTCCAGTTCCCTCATCATCCTCACAGTCCTCTGCTGGACCTGCTCCAGCACCCCTGTGTCTCCCTTCATGCTGAATCTACCCCCAAGGAATTCAGAATTCCAGGGACATGTGAGAAAGCAAAATACTCTCCATAAAAACACAGAAGCAACACTCCCTAAAGGCATCCCAAACTTCACCCCCCAACCGCAGCTCGGAGCAGCCAGACACCAGACTGGCTGATTTGGGGTTGCTCTGGATTCAGAGGGAACACCCCAAGGCAACACCAGTGGTTGGGAGCACCGAGGGAAGGAAAATTTGAAGAGCTTTTGGGAAAGAGATAAAATTTTCCCTTCAGCACCACCCTCTGCCCTGTGTTCCTGGTCCTCCTTGAAGGTTTGGGTACTCATTGTCCTGAAGCTGGGAGGATAAAAAAAAAAGAGCCCGTGCCCTTTTTGGATAATATAATAAAGACTTAGATGCTTTTCGGACGTCAGCTGCTGCCAGTAATCAGCGCTTCGCAGCTGCTGAGTCACAAATAGCTTGAAAAAATACTTCCAGTCCTTGCTCTCCTAAGAGCTAATCCCAGAATGGGCAGTCATAAAAAAAAATAAAAAAAAATAAATCCCCAAATTACCAGAATGGCCTCAGAAATCTCTTTTAAGGCGATTAGTTAGATGTCGGTTCTGGATTGTCTTTACCTCGTAGCTTTCTCCTTCATGTTCCTGCCTCCTTTCTTTTTCTCAGACATCCCCACATGGCTGGAAAAGGTCATTTTGCTTGTCCCTCATTCTCCAAACCAGTCCTGTTCTCAACAGCTTGGGATCTGCTCTCCTCCCAACACGGGCTCTGCCTTCCTGCTCCCTCCCCACACCTGACCAGTCCCCTCTCCACGTGTGTCCCTGCCAGAAGATCAGGTAAAACATTTCACTAAGCTCAATGAGATTTTTTTTTCAGGGTTTTTTTCATTTACAGCAAGAACAGAGATGTGACCATGTGGGCGTGTCCACAAATTTTTCAAGTCACCCTTCAAACCAAACCTAAACACTTGGCACAGCCAAAGATCTTACCCTGGTGTCCAAAGGACTCCTCTAAGTTTGTCTTAAGTTCATTCAAAATTGATTTATCCATTACTATCAAAAACAAAAAGAAGGAATAACCAGCTCCTTTATGACACCTTTTTTTAAGGGATTTCCATGTTGGCTACAAGGGATGTCAACTTTAAATAAGCAGAGAAAAGGCCAGGTGAAGCCAATGTGAGCATGTCCATGCAGCTGTTTGCATCACTTTAAATAAGTAAACTTATAAAGACAGAATTTACATCAATGATATAGAAATAAATATATATTCATTTAAATTTTAAAGATATGTGTTTAAGTGGGTTCAGAGGAGGCCACAAAATGCTCTCAGGGCTGGAGCCCCTCTGCTCTGGAGCCAGGCTGGGAGAGCTGGGGGGGTTCACCTGGAGAAGGGAAGGATCCAGGGAGAGCTGAGAGCCCCTTCCAGAGCCTAAACTGCCTTATGAGAAAAAATAGGGGAGGGACTTTTGCATGGGAAGATAGTGATAGGTCAGGGATGAACAGTTTTAAACTAAAGTATGGGAGATTTAGATGGGATATTGGGAATAAATTCTTCCCTGTGAGGGTAGGCAGGCCCCGGCACAGGTTGCCCAGAGAAGCTGTGGATGCCCCATCACTGGAAGTGTCCAAGGCCAGGTTGGACAGGTCATGGAGCAACCTGGGCTAGTGGAAGGTGTCCCTGCCCATGGCAGAGGGTTGGACTGGATGAGTTGTTAAGTTCCTTTCTAACCCAAACCATTCTCAGTTGTGTGCAGAGGATCAGGAAACATCTGGAAATTCTTGCCACATAAATTCTTATTTATGGATGTGATATGGTCAAATGCAGATACTGGCAGCAGGAAGCCTTGTCCTGTCCCTCCAGGCCTTGTCCCCAGTCCCTCTCCAGCTCTCCTGGAGCCCCTTTAGGCACTGGAAGGGGCTCTCAAGTCTCCCTGGAGCCTTCCCTACTGCAGGTGACCCCCCCCAGCTGTCCAAGCCTGTCTCAAGAGCAGAGGGGCTCCAGCCCTGCAGCATCTCCGTGGCCTCCTCTGAACCCTCCTCTGAAGGGCGGTGGTTGCATCCAGACCACTCCGGGGGAACAGTCATGGTCCCTGCCCCATGCCCAGCCATTATGTGGGTCAATGTTCGTTGGTTTTGGACAATCAATGCCATGATAACCAGCAATGCAGACAGACAAATGCCAACCCTGTGTCAGGGTCCCAGCACTGCTGCATTTATTGGCACAGATACCCTGTGTCTCTCCCTGCTTTCCCCTGGATGACCCCCTGCTCTTTTCTTCTCCACTGGTGACCCCAGTTTCGGATATCCCCAGTTCCCGAAACCCCATTCCCCTTCCCAAGGACTCCGTGGGTTATGTAAGAATGGGAAGACATGAGACATCCACATGAAGACAGCCTAACAAGAGCAAAAAGAGCCTTTATAACTCAGCAGAGAATATTTTTAACATTAACAACAATATCCGGATGGCCTGGCCTACAAAATGCTGCCACAGGGCATCCATCCCAACGTGGCAACATTCCCGAGTGGCTACTGGGACTCTCTGAACTAAGTTTAGCCCTGCAATGAGCTCAGACCCCTCGCTGAGGTCTCTGATTCGTGGTGTCCCAGCTGAGCTGGGGGAAGAGGCTTTGCTGCTTCCCCTTCCATGCCTTGGCAGTGTTGACTCTGTGGCCACGGGTGGCTTTGTCTGTGCCACAGAAGACGTAAATGCACCCGTGGGATGTGGCATGGACATGTCCCCTCTCTCCGTGGTGACAGCATGAGGCTCTGCTTGTGCTCACAGCCTCAGCTCCAAGGGATCAGTGCCTGCCCTGGGCTGCTCCCTGCTCTGTTTTTGGCTCTGTTCTCCTCCTTGCTGCTCCTCATGGGAAATACATCCACATGGACAGCGTGGGGCCAGGGATTTGTCCAGCATTGCCTACCAAGCCCTGCAGTGTGTCCTTGCAGGACCCTGCCCAAGGCTCCCAGCCAGGACCCATCAGAAGGAGACGCCCAGGGAAAGGCTTTGGTGTTCCCAGTGATGCTCCTGGGGGACATCCCAGCATCACCCCAGGCATGGGGTCTCCCCTGCTGTTTGTCACCCCATGGCTGCCCTGACTGGTTTTCCCCAGGGAGCACCAGCTCCTCCCAGTCCTTCCCCTGCTGCAGATGCACTGGACAGAGCTGAGCTTTGCCCCTCTGTGAGCAAAGAGGCCTTCAAGGACATTTTTACGACATATGATGTGGCATGGATAATAAGGAAATAAATAAGGAATAAACTGGGGGGAGACACCACCCCAGGAATCTCACAGCCATCACCAGGACTATGCACAGGCAGAGGGGAAGGAGGGGCAGCGAGAAGCCAGCTTGCTATTTTAAGGACAAGCTCCAATAGTAAAGTAATCATCTCCCGAGCAATGCTATTTTCTGGATCCGTGCCCTCAAGTCAGCACGAAGCCACCGTGCTTTCTATTCCGGTCACACCAAACGCTTCTCACCAATCTATCCATCTTAATCCCAGCCCCGGCAGCCGCACAGCCCTGCCAGGGGCTGAGGGGTGTCCGGGAAAAGGGGGTGCTGAGCTGGGGGCATCCCTGCCAGCCCAGCCCCGGGCACACCGGAGCATCCTCGCCATCGCCTTTCCCCGCGGGCGGGATGATCCTTTCATCTGCATCCTCTCTGCTGCTGATGCTGCTGCTGCTGCTGGTGGTGCTGGTGCTGGTGGTGCTGGACAAAATGCCTCCCACGTAATCAGTTCCCAGCCTCCCTCCCCTCCTCCTCCTCCTCCAAAAAAAACCCTGGCTCTCCTCGCTCCATCCCCTCCTCTAGCGCACCGCGGCTACAGATAAAGGGATCGGTCCTGCGGCGATGGGGTCATTTCAGGAGCTGTCGCCGCTGGAACAGCGGGTGATTGCACGCACAGAAACCCTCTCCTCACTGCAGCAGCGGCTTGCCACGGGGAGCCGAGGAGATGCCAGGATGCTCCACCTAAGTTATGCACCTGCATCCTTCCCCGCTGGCATCCCAGAGCCGGCGCTGTGGTCCTGCATCCTCATCCTCTCCGCGAGGATGGAGAGCTGGCTCTGCCATCCAAAAGGCATGTGCTCGGCACGGTGACACGGCACAAAACTTCCTTCTCCCCTTCCCATCCCTGCATCCCTTCTCGGTCTCCCCATCGGCATCACAAAAAAGCCCTTCCTCTCTCTTTTTAGAGCCAGGCAGGAGCTGCACTTCCTGCTGCAAGGACTTCCCTGCAGCTTCACCTTCAAAAGCCCAGGTCCCCAAAGCCCCGAGCCACGAGGCTTCCTTCAACAAGTGGTCAAGAGCTTGGGGGTCTGGCATTGTTTCCTAAATATCACGTTTCCTCAGATGCCCATGAGATTAAAAGCTCAGCTGACTTCCAAGAAACCATGTTTATATGGAGCACTAAAGGATCTGGAGTTTAAATAAATGTATATGTACACATATGCCACATTAAGGACCCTCCTGGGCATAAATTAACCTCTAGTTATGCTTTGGGAGGAAACTTTCCCTGGGATTGTGTGTTTCCTGCCTACCCAGACAATACCTCAGTGCTAATCATTGCAATAAAAATATACTGCATTGGAAAGCCTGAAAATTGCCTAATTTTGGGACCTTTTGCTCCCAGATTCTGTTTTTTCCATCAAAATGCTCAAAAGTCCTGAGCTTCAAGACCTGCTTCCCTCTGTGCCTCAGTTTCCCCAACTNATACAAGGAGGTTATAGTTCTACTGGTAGTTCTACTGGTAAAATGAACTCCAGGCACCCTTCGAGCCAAACCAAAAATGTTCAACTCTTCCCTTCTGGCCAAACTTTCTGGACCAGGTCCTTTACTCCATGAGTCAGAATTTAGGAGTGTGGGTGTCTATATATACATATATTTATATATATATATCCACAAATACTCAAACCTAGAAATTTTTAGGGCTTTTCCCCTTCCTCTAAAAAAGATGAAGGAAGAAAAATCCAAAAATAATAAAGAAGAGAAGGGGGGAAAAAAGAAAGAAAAAAAAAAAAANTGCCTACCCAGACAATACCTCAGTGCTAATCATTGCAATAAAAATATACTGCATTGGAAAGCCTGAAAATTGCCTAATTTTGGGACCTTTTGCTCCCAGATTCTGTTTTTTCCATCAAAATGCTCAAAAGTCCTGAGCTTCAAGACCTGCTTCCCTCTGTGCCTCAGTTTCCCCAACTGGGAAACAGCCCCAACACTGGTCAGATGACACTGGAATTTGTGACATGTCCAAGACCTGTTTCTGATGAAAAAAATCAGCTGCAAATCAAAAACTGAAGCTGAGAAAATACTCAGGCAGGATGGTTGGGTTTTTTGGAAGGGAGAGCCTTTTTTTGAGGTTTTTTTTTTGAGAGTTTTCTAAAAAATATATTTAACATAATCTAAGAAACCAGCCAGAAACAGTCACAAGAGACCTAAAGTTTAAACACATGACCTCATTACTCTTCCCCAAGCCGTGGACCAGCTCAAATAGAGGCATTAATCAAGTTCCTTCACCAAGAGATTTGCAGTCCACAGATGACTCAGATTTGGTCTTTACACTCGTGTTTTCATTCCCATTTACCCAGTTTGCATCTTTCCTCCCTTCCCCCCCGTTCTGTCTCCACCTCAGCACAGCATTTAGCAAAGGGATGCTCTTTAAATATATTTATACATAAATATTTATNAAATACTCAAACCTAGAAATTTTTAGGGCTTTTCCCCTTCCTCTAAAAAAGATGAAGGAAGAAAAATCCAAAAATAATAAAGAAGAGAAGGGGGGAAAAAAGAAAGAAAAAAAAAAAAAAGGAGGAAGAAATCCAAACCTGTAACAAAATAACAGAATAGGATTCTGCTATGGAGTCATTCCAGGTCCCCAGGACTAAATTGGAGCAGGTCCCCAGGAGTCACTTGAGTGGCAGAGAAGAGGCAGAGTGCTGCAAGGAGCAGTCATACACCCTGCAGCTGGCAAAATAATAATAATAGTAATAATAATAATCAGCCATGTCCAATCAGCCCTAATAGCCATCACCACCATCAGGTTCAATGCAGGATTAAGAACTGGAAGTGAATAAATATGCCTGTGATTTCCACTGTGTTTAGAGACTGATTGGAAATCCCAGCAGAGGCATGTTTTCAGACATGGATGGATTTTCCAAGGCAGGGATACCGTGGGTCTCTCCTGGCTGCACTCTGGGCTCCTGACACCCTAAAATCATAGAAAGGCTTGGGTTGGAAGGGAACTTAAAGCTCATCTTTGTTGCACTCCCTGCCATGGGCAGGGACACCTCCCATTAGCCCAGGTTGCTCCAAGCTCCATCCAACCTGCCCTTGGACACTTCCAGGGATGAGGCAGCCACAGCTTCTCTGGGAAACCCTTGTTGAGGGAATACCCATCCCAAACCCCTGTCCTATGAGTTGGCCAAAATTCTGAGTTGAACCTACAAGTAAGATTTTGTCCTCCTCTTTGTGGAATCTCCCACTGCTCGGGCACATCCTTCTCATGCAGCCCCTGTCCTGAGGACCTTGAACCCACAGCGCTGCAGTAAGATCATATGACTTCAGTTCCTCATGGTGGTCCCATCACTCTCCTGATAAATGTAATTCCCTCACTTTAATTTTTGCTAGTCAAAGGCCCACTTGCAGATTTCAGTGACCCCAAAAATTCACTAAAAGCAATGGAAACGTCCTCAGTAAGGCAATGCAGAGTCACAGAGGGTTAAGGGGTTGGAATGGATCTTAAGGATTATGTAGTCCTGCCACAGGCAGGGACACCTTCCATTGCACCAAGGGCCTTATCCAACCTGGCTTTGAACACTGCCAAGGTTGGGGCATCCACAACCTCCCTGGGCAAGCTATGCCAGTCACCACCCTAGCATTAAACATTTCTTCCTAATATCTGACCTAAATTTCCCCTCTTCCAGTTTGTACCATTTGCTCCTTGTCCTATCACTACAGTTCCTGATGAAGAGTCCTTCTTCAGCTCCCCTGTAGTCCCCAATTCAAGTATTAGAAAGTTTATCTGAGGTCTCCACTCAACCTTCTCCTCTCCAGGCTGAACAGCCCCAAATTTCTCAGCCTGTCTCCATAGCAGAGGTCCTCCAGTCCCCTTATCAACTTCACGGCCTCCCATGGACTTGCTCCAACAGTTCCATGTCCTTTTTATGTTGGAGGCACATGTCGGAATGGGAAGATCTGAAGAAGATCTGGGCCATGAGGTGGGATGTCTCTGAGAAGTGTGGCATCTCCCTTTGGGCGCCTGCTCCTCCACCCCAGCCACGTGGCTCCTCCACCACAGCTTCAACTGCAGTCATGACTTACACACTGTCACTCCAGTGACCGCCTTGGGGTCTCCCTGGGGTCTCCAGTGAGCATTCCAATGGCCAACAGAGTTGCAGAGAAGGACAGAGAAGTGATGGAGGCTCCCACACTGTGTCTTGCCCACCATGGCGGTGGTCCTGCATCACCTTCATGGTGTCCCACCTCTCAGATCTCCCTGATGGGGGACAATGAGGCTATTTTGTGGGGAAGGCAGAGGAAGGGGTAACTCTGCCCTGGAGTACTCAGGACTCAGGATGATGTTGGTGTCTTCCAGTGCCACCCTGCAATGCCAGGGTCACAGCTACGGGCACAGTGGGAATTTGATGTTACTCCTCCATACACCTCTGGATCCTCTTTCTTTCCTCACTTTCCTGCTCATTTTCATCCTTCCTTTTTGTTTTTGGTGCCACAGGGAGGAAGGGGTTGACTTGGACAAGGAGCAGTGCAGACCAATCCATCAACTTCAGCCTCTCCAGCAAGGGACCAAGCCAGCAAACTGCTGAGCCCTGGCATGACGAGCAGGAGGGAGATGTCTCTGCCTTGGGGGAATCTCTGCATCGAGGGGTGATGGGAGAGCCCCTGAGCCCCCCTGTCTCTCCGAATTCTCCACACTCTCGGCATCCCCTCTCTGCCTCCGCACCAACTCTCCGGTTACCGTGACAACGGTTGGCTCACAGGAGCATCTCGGTTCTGTTCTAACCCACCCCAGCACAAAGCTCAGCCCGTGGTGCCTGTGCCTCCTACGTGGGATTTCACGGGTTCACCATCAGTCCAACACCCCTGGCCTGAGGGCCTGGGGGAGGATCCACACTGAACTTGAATCTTGGAGAGAAAAGAAGCCTACTAGGCTGGAGATTTTCCCTTGGATCCAGCTCCCAGGAAAGGCTATCACAAGGGATGGATGCTGAGAACAGTTGGGATGCAGGAAAGGCAAAGTGGAAAACCCTCATAGTCTCAGGGCCACAGTTGAATGTAGAATCAAAGAACTCCAGAATGGTTTGGGTTAGAAGGGATCTTAAAACCCACCTAGTTATAACCCCCTGCCATGGGTAGAGACACCTTCCACTACACCAGGTTACTCCAAATGCCGTCCAACCTGGCCTTGGACTCTTCCAGGGATGGGGCAGCCACAGCTTCTCTGCCCAACCTGTGCCAGGGCCTCCCCACCCTCACAGCTAACAATTCCTTCCCAATATCCCATCTATCCCTGTTCTCTGGGCATTCCCCCTTGTCCCATCCCTCCATCCCTTGTCCCAGGTCCCTCTCCAGCTCTCTTGGAGCCCCTTTAAGTACTAGAAGGGACTCCAAGGTCTCCCAAGAGCTCTCTTCTCCAGGTTAAATAGCCCCAGCTCTCCCAACCTGATGCTGAGTTTACACCTTCACAATGGAATAAACCTATCCTGGAGCCTTATCCCCAGCCTTCATGCCTGGTCATTAATCTTTATCACCCTCCTAGGGTTGGTGGCTGCATCCCAACCACCTGCTGGGGATGGTCCCTGGCCCCTGCCACCTCCTGAGCTGTGCCAGGGATGGTTTGGGCAAGTCTGAGTTGGCCAGGGCTGATGCAGCACTGGGGATGGTGGTGGAATTGTAAGGGTGGAGAAGGCTTAACCCCAGCCCTTGTGTCCTGACTCTGTTTTATTTACCTCTCACAACAATCCCTCAGCCATGGCAGGGCCTGGGCACACCTGAGTCCATCTGCTGGATGTGCTTTCAATTCCTTGGTGCCCCAGCTGAGTTGGGGCAAGTGCCCGAAGCAGCAGCAGTGATTTCATCAATGAATGGCATGAGATGGTGACTCAGAGAACACCTTTCCAGTTGTCCACTCTCTGCTCTAGGGAACAGACTCAAATGTCAGATGCTTTGGCCAAACAGCCATGAAGGACATGAAGCCACTTTGTACAGACACAGACACTTCTAGGGGTGTTTGCAGAGAGCAAGGGCTGTGCCCTGGGAAGTGGGACAGGGTGGGAATAAAGGGCAGGAATGATTTAGAGTCACAGAATCACAGAATATCCTGAGTTGGAAGGGACCCACAGGATCATCAAGTCCAACCCCTGTTCCTCCACAGACATCCCAACAATCCCTCTCTGTCTCCTGGAATTCTGGCAGCCCTGGGGAGCCCACTGCCCTGGGGAGCCTGTTCAGTGCCCACCACCCTCTGGGGTGGCACCCTCTTTTCCTGAGATCCAACCCACTCCCCAAAATAAACACAACTTGTTTAGTTGTGTTGCTAATGATGGGTAAACATGGTACCTGGAGCACAGGAAAACAGCCAAACAAACATCCAGCTCTTGTAGGTCTTCTCTCCACCCCAGTCCTTGGCACCAGTGACCAGCAGAGCCATTTGTTTGCCAGCATAGTCTTGGCCCAGACCAACAAGTGCTGTCCCAAACTGTCCCACCATATGGGTCCTGAAGAGCACCCAGGACCAGGTGCTGCACAGAACCAACACTGATCATAGAATCCTAGAAAGGTTTTAGTTGGAAAGGACTTGTAAAAGTCATCTAGTCCAGCCCCCTGGAATGAGCAGGGCCATTGTTGACTAGATCAGGTTGTCCAACTAAAGGTTGCTCTCTTTGGTCCTAATCTTGCATCCTCACAAACATCACAAAATTAGGCAGTTGGGTAGAAAAGAAAAAGGGAGGCAGAAAAAAGTCGGGAGAGAGGACACAGTTCATCCTCATTTTCCCAAGGCAACGACTTTCCCATGGTCTTACTTCCAGAAAAGTAATCAGTGGGTCCAAGCAGGGTGGACAGCCCCAACCAAGACTTGCACATCCCAAAAAATTCATCACAGTGAGTCTGGCAAATCAGACTTTCTGGTTCACTTTTCTTATCCAGAAATCCAAGACAACATTTTGAACTCTCCTATAGCGGGACACAAGGAATGGGAAAAGAGCAGAGCATGTTGAAAGGGTGGTGAGATCCATAATCAGCATGAAGA
This sequence comes from Campylorhamphus procurvoides, assembly GCA_013396655.1. NCBI lineage: Eukaryota > Metazoa > Chordata > Aves > Passeriformes > Dendrocolaptidae > Campylorhamphus > Campylorhamphus procurvoides. Next base: position 617,434 of record WBMV01008067.1, read on the forward strand.
TTTGGGTATAGAAGAGGTATGATGATTTATTTTCCTCAGTCCCATTAATCTGGGCAATCTTGTTCTGAAGGCAAGATCCCTCTGCATTCCAGTTAGGGCTCAGGGTGGCACACAGCAAGGATGGAATTATATACACTTCTGCCTGCCCTGGCCTATGGGAATAAATCAAAGGAGAGGGAAACAAAGCTCAGTGTGAATCTCAGGCTATTGGAGAGGGAGTTAATTATCCCCCCTGCAAAAAAAAACACCCCCAAAATGCATCATACTGCTGAAATTTTTTTGCAAGACCACTTTGTCAGTGTCAAGACAAAGGCAGGCTGGGGTTCAAATCACTCAGCTTAGTAAAAGGCAGCTTGCAAAGGTGGTGGAGATGTTTCTTACAGGCAGCCAAATCCCCAGGGCACACAGGAAGGGACTGGCATGGGTAACTCTTGTGGATCCTTGGTTTAAGTCTTGGGAACAGAGCCCAGTCCAAGCTCTGGACCCTTGGCCTTGGTGGGAATACCAGCATCAGGAACACACGGGGTTGACCTCACTGACATTGAGAGAGCAGCTCAGATTGCCTGGGCTGGCAGAACAAAGGCTGAGGAGCTGTTCTTAACTGCAGGAGATGCAGCTCTGTCCTACACACACACGCACCGAGTTGTCCCGAGCATTAAAATTTCATTACAAGGAGTGTACCAGGAATAACCATTATCAATTATATATTACACACTGCTCTAGTCAGAAAGAAATCTGATGGCTCGGGGGTTCTGCTGCGAGAAGGAGTCTCTCCTGCAAGGTCTGGAGCTGGTTGTGTCGAGGAGCTTTGTGATTCACCACACAACCCCCACTCATCCAGCCCCGTGTCCGTATGGTGGGAATATCCAGCCCAGGAGGTGCCTTGCTTGTTTCTATGGGTTCCATGCAGGTCACACTGGATTATCACATCTTTCATTATCCCAGGTTGCTCCAAGCGCTGTACAACCTGACCCTGGACACTTCCAGGGATGGGGCAGCCACAGGTTCTGTGGGACAACCCTCTGTGGGATGCCCAGGACAGGACAGGGATTGAGGACTGGATCTTGTGGCTTTCAGAGGGGTGATTCTGTACAGCTCTCAACACACTGTCTGGATAATGTCTCTGTGCCAGGAGTCCCCCCCATTCATCAGTCGGTCACCTGAGATGCCACCTACACCCATGGGCACCTCCAAAAGTGGCCATCCCTGTGTGTCTTGGACATGTGGGATAACTGGAGGTGTCTCCACTGCTGACAGAAGGCTCTTGGAAGGGCACAATCTCCTCCTTCAGATACCTCGGTTTAAGCACCAGACAGCATCCACATTTCAGATCTGTGGTGTGCCTGTGAATTTACCTCACACCTTTTTCCTCTGGAAGCAGAAACAGCCATCCCTTCAGTGTTTACAGCACCCAAACCTCCTCTTTGCCCCAGGCCTGAGGGCTGAGCAGCCTGTGAAACCCCAAACCAAAAACACAAACTCACCTCAGCCTACTCCTCACCCCAGCTCCTGCCTCCAGCCATTCAGCTCCAGCAGCCCTGGCCCTATGGGAAAACCAAACCAGTTGCCTTCCACTTCTTCACCTTGAGGAATAAATGTTGGCACTGGCCAAAAGTTTTCCTGTTAGACGATCCCCCTCTGTGGATGGCAGACAGTGAACAAGCCCAGAATCCTGAGAGATGCCGACTGATAAATGACAATGACAGGGACACTAAGGCTCGATGGGGTGGAGGGAGGGGCTGCCCTGTTAAAGTCTTAGCGCTGGCATTTTAATCCAATTAGTGTCCCTGTGAGCACCAAAGCACTGGATCTTGTGGAAACATCAGCAGCTGGGTGATAACAGCCAGGTAAGGGGGGGCTGCAGGATTTTGTCCATCCCTCAACGCTTTTGGGAGAAGATACACAGGGAAACAGGGATAGGACATGGGGGAATGGTTTTCAGACTCAAAGAGCAGAGATTCAGATCACATATTAGCATGAATTTCTTTACTCAGAGGGTGATGAGGTCCTGGCACAGGTTGCCCAGAGAAGCTGTGGCTGCCCCATCCCTGGAAGTGTCCAAGATCAGGTTGGACAGGGCTTGGAGCAACCTGGTCTAGTGGAAGGTGTCCCTGCCCATGGCAGAGGTTTGGAATGAAATGGACTTTAAGATCCCTTCCCACCCAAGCCATTCTATGATTATCCTACAGTGGGTCCAACATTTCTCTGCTGCCAACAAGCCCATCGCTGCAGTTTGAAAGCCTTATTTCCCTTTCCCATTCAGTAGACTGTGTCTGAGAAAGTGATTTCTCAGGATGCAGATTAAAGCAGAACAGCAGAGAGCCCCTGGTGCAATTATGAAAAGGAAGTCATAAAAAATAGTAATTAAAAGTCATATTTCTGCTGGGTAAATGCCTGGGCAGGGCTGGGAGCTGGTGGAGAGAAAGATGCCTGAAATACTGAGGATGCAGCAGAGGCAGGGATGGGACAGAGAGGCTTTGTCTGCACCAGTGAGGGAAACAGGGACAGGGACTGCACCATCCCCACTGTTACCTGTTGGCACAGCCCCTTGCACAGGTTTAATCCAGCCTGTTGGCTGCTGTCTCTGCTGTCACCTGTCTGTGACTCAGTTTCCTGCTGCAGCAGCCAGGGATGATGTGACTTTTTGGCTGTCCTGCCTGTGGAGATGGTGGGACACACAGCATCCCAGCGTGGCTGCTGAACTGGAGCAGGGGAAAAGCAAAGCCATTTGGGTTGGGTGGAAGAAGTTTCTCTCACTGAAATGAAATCATGGGCAGAGTTTTATTTGCTTCAACCCAGAGCTAAGCACAGTGACAGTCAGGGCACACCCTGAGGGCATCTCTGATGGCATTTGGCACCTGTTTGGAGAGGAGGAAACCTAGTCAAAGCCCCCATCTAAAAGCAACATCTGTAAACATAAATTATCCAGCCTTCCTGCACCATCCACCAGCCCATTTGTGCTGCAGCAACACAGGGCCAGCCCCACGGGTGACAAATGAGACCCCAGCTTGAATGAACCTTCCAGAAAATGCTCAAAAGAAAAGAAACCCCCAAAGGCAAAACCCTAAAGCCCAGTGGGACTCTTTGCCTTCCTGCTGCTGAATCACCAGCCATGTGGGCAGCAGGAATTAAACAGGAGAAACAAGAATGGAGCAACAGTAAATGGAGACTGTAAACATGAACCAGATTAAAAACTTAATGGGTCTAAGCAGGCACCGGGGGAAAGCCGGAGTGGGAGGGAATGGGGCTGAGAGAGAGGTGGGGGCTGGTTTGGTCTGATGGGTGGAAAGGGCTGTGGGAAGCTGCAGCAATCCCACAGCACTCAGGGGAAGGGAACCAGATGCTCAGGGAGTGGGAGCTGGAGATGAAATGACTCTCCCTGACACGCAGCTGCCACTGGGCTGGGCTGGGTCCCACCCAGGAGCTCAGGGGAAATTTGGAGGGAGTTGTGTGCAAGGTAAGGTGGAGGTTCATGACCTCCCCCATCCCACCCCTTGCTGGGGTGGTTTTGGGGCAGGGGATGGAGTACAGACTGATGGAAGATATTTGAAGGGTGATGGGAAATTACATACATGGAGGAGGGAAAGGCTTTTGAGCCCTGTGCAAATATTCCTGGGACAAAGTGGAGATGGGCTGATGGAAAACAAACTCCTCAGTTCTTCCCATGAAACAGGAGGATGCTCAGGCCAGCCCAGGATGAGCTTGGTGGGTGAGATGTGCCTCAAATGTGGAAGGCTGAGGCTCAAATCCCTGCTGCATTGACTCCTCCATGGGGCAGATGACCGTGCCAGGTGGGAGCCTCTGGAAAATCTGTTCCACATGAACAGAAGTAGCACCTCTGAATTTTGGCATATCACGATCTTCTCACAGAAGAGTCATTTTATCTGCCAAATCTCCACCTGCCTTTTACCATCAACGACACAATATTCATTGGCCACGATCCCTCCAGGTAAATCTGGAAGCAACATGTTCCAAAATCCCTGTGCTGCGGGGTGCTCAACCTGCCATTTCCCAAGGATGTCCAAGGGCCTCAGGGATCTGAGCCACTCCACAGCTGAAGAGCTCTACGGCTGGGAGAGGGAATATTTTCTGAGCCAAACACCTGATGAATTCCCAATTCTCACACTTTATTTTTTTCCATTGCAAGACATTTAGAAATGATTTTCAGACCATGGGTGGACCATATCTAGTGTCAAGGGGAGCCCCAAAACCTGAGGTGGAAGGGTCCTCTTGAAATTCTGCTAAAACAAACCCTTTCCTGATCCAAAATGTTCCATCTCAGCTCCCTCAGCCTCCAAAAACCTACTCCTACTGGTTGAAAGCCAGAGAGACAGGATTTTTGTTAGGATATATTAGCATATGGAACAAATTACCCAGAGAAGTTGTGACTGCCCCATCCCTGAAAGTGTCCAAGGCCAGGTTGGAGGGGGCTTGGAGCACCCTGGGATAGTGGAAGGTGTCCCTGCGCATGGCAGGGGGGTGAAATGGGATGATTTTAGGACCCTTCCAAGCCAAACCATTCCATGATTCTGTGATTAAGGTGTTGCAGGCGTTGCCTGTCCCTCACCCTCAGGTTTTTGGTCTGAGCCCCCACTGGCAGCTCCCCATGGAACATGCTGAGCAGCAGGTTTAGAAAACCTCCAGCTTGGAACCCTCAAAACTTCCTGGCTTTAGGAAAGTTCAGAAAGGATGGACAGATGGATCCTCTTAGCTGGACACCCTTCTCTTGCTGTATCAGCCAGTGGGATAAACCTGTGATCCTTCTCTCCAAACTTCCCTTCCATGACAATTTGTACCACCCAGTGCTGTGCAGAAATACAGCTTAAATTTCACTCTTCCATCCACAGCAGGTGATGGAAAATGAAGGCCATAAACAACATCAGCTTTACCATCAGCTGTTGGGAAATTCCAATGTTCTTGCAGAATCCCAGGGTTCAAAGCAACCTGCTTTTCCCATTTGCCTCCCAAAGTGTTCCTTTACATGGAATCACTGCCAGACCTCTCCCCATGCTACAAAGCAGTGGAGAAAACAAATTGCTCCTTGAGAAAAGCAAAGCCAGGTTGGTTTCCAAGGCATGGTGGATTCTCTAGTAACCAATAGAGCACAAACTCCAGTGGCTTGGAGTTTTTACCCCAGGCTGGGACACTCCTGAAATCCCTCAAATGGGTGGTTTGGCTGCTTTTTCCTTCACTGAGGGTAGTAACTGGTTCCCATTCTCTTCCCACATGCCTGATGGTGTGAAAGCTGTAGGATTTATCCTCTGAAAAAATCAGTTTAAACTGTTGTGAGGGCTCCTCAGCTGCTGGCTGCCACCCTCCATCCCCACTGTAGCTCTGGTTTCCTTAGGAAATCAAAGTTAAGCTGTGATAGTCGCTGTGGTGAAAGACCAAAATTAAACATGAAAGCTTTGGAGACGGAATTTTGCACCTCACGGGCAAAGAGAAGCATTTAAAATGTCTCTGAGGTGAGATTTTATTTGAAAATTTTCCTCCGGGCTCTATCACCTAAGGGAAAATAATAATAAAAAAATAGAATGCTGATGACTTTCTCTACTCAGCTGGATTTAGAATCATGGTATGATAGAATCACATAGGTTGGAAAAGACCTTTAAGATCATAATTTTAGTTACTTTCTGAGGGCCTGATGAGCATCCTGGATAGTCTGAGATTTGCAATGTCTTAGGTGAAGTCACTGAATTCCAGATCATGGGGAAAAGAGCTGGTGTGACCTACTAATGGGACAGGAACCCTGCCAGGTGGCTCAGCACTCACGTCCTGGGTGGTGGTGACCATCTTCTCTCCCTGCTTACTGTTCCTGTCACCCCAACCCATCTCTGAGACCACCACAGAAAAGCCACCACATGCTGTAGCATCATGCAGGCCTTGGCCACATTTGTTTTTTGGACTTCCCTGAGTGTTTGAGCAACCTTCTTGTGTCCTCCTCCAAGAAGGGACCATATCCCTGCACGGCTGCCTTTGGGAAGAAGGGATATGCAGGATGGCACCTTGTCCCAGCATGAATATATGTCATCAGAGAACCATGGAATCACAGAATGGTTTGGGTTGGTAGGGAACTTAAAAACTCACCCAGTTCCAACCCCCTGCCATGGGCAGGGACATCTTCCACTATCCCAGGCTGCTTCAAGCTTTGTCCAACCTGGCCTTGGACACTTCCAGGGATGGGGCAGCCACAGCTTCTCTGGGCAACCTGTGCCAGGGCCTCCCCACCCTCCCAGCCAAGAATTTCTTCCCAATACCCCATCTAACTCTCCCCTCTGNTCACATCTATCCTTGCCCTCCGGCAGTGGGAACCCATTCCCCCTTGTCCTGTCCCTCCAGAACCTTGTAAATAATCTCTCTCCATGTTTCTTGTAGGTTCCCTTCAGAGGCTGCAGTGAGGTCACCCCAAAGCCTTCTCCAGGCTGAACAACCCCAGCTCCTCACAGCTGAGGTGCCTCATCCCTCTGATCACCTTGGTGCCTCTTCTGAACCCGCTCTAACAGGCTGGGATGGGTCTTCACACATTTGTGTCATGTAAAGTTGAGCCCCTGGACCTGTGCTTTGGGTGTGTGCTGCACCCAGGGAGAGCACATGCCCATTTTTACACCTGGGCACAGCTCTGGGTGTGTACAACGTGGGTTTGGGGACTGTGTAAAAGGTGGGTTTTGGGAGCGTGTATAAGCTGGTTTTCGGGAGTGTGTACAAGCTGGTTTTGGGGTGTGTACAAGCTGATTTTTGGGAGTGTGTACAAGCTGNTGGGTTTCGGGAGTCTGTACAAGCTGGTTTTGGGGAGCGTGTACAAGCTGGTTCTGGGGAGTGTGTATAAGCCATTTTTCTGAGAGTGTGTATAACCTGGTTTTTGGGTGTGTACAAGCTGGTTTTTGGGAGTGTATATAAGCTGGTTTTTGGGAGTTTGTACAAGATGGTTTTTGGGTGTGTACAAGCTGATTTTTAGGAGTGTGTACAAGATGGTTTTTGGAAGTGTGTATAAGCTGTTTTTCTGGGAGTGTGTAAAAGGTGTTTTTTTGGCGAGTGTGTACAAGCTGTGTTTTGGGAGTGCTTGCACACGTGATGCCGTGTGCACACATGTGGGCAGCTAGGAGGTTTGTGTTTGTGTTCATGTGCTGTGAGCACGAAGGGTCTGTTTGCCCTCCAGAGAGTGTGGTGGTGCCCACATGTGAGGGCAAGATGGTTCAAACCATCCCATTCCATGCAGATCCCTGAATCCCAGCAGGTGACCTGCTCCATGCGAGGTACAAACCAACAGTAACGGGATCTGGCTGTGACTCATCATCACGGATCAGACAAACTGTTGATCCCATTGATAAAAGCCCGGAGGGTTCGGGCACCCGGCCAAATCCCTCCACTTCATTCATGGGAAGGAGGGCTGGGAAGGGAAACGGGCTGGGCTCAGGTCCAGGGAACAGAAGCACAGGCAGCTCTGGCTATTGCACAGAGTCCTCCTATAGCCATGGATGGAGGCCAGAGGCTCGGGAAGGAGCCGGGAGCCGTGGCCATCCCCGCACAATGACATTCCAGCCAAAAAACCAGCAAGGTAGCGGAGTCCCGGGCCAGGATTTCTCCTCGTGGGCAGAAATAGGAGCAGACCCTTCAGCAAAGCCCTGTCCCTGGGAAAGGTCATGTCCCTCTCCCTTTGTGCAAATCCCTCCACTGGCACCCTTAACCCAAGCAGTGCTCTTTTCCCAGTTGGATTTAGAGCCAAGCTCCAGTCCTACACAACAGCAACAAGTAAGACCCAGCAGCAAGACAGGTAAGGACAAAGAAGGGGCAGTCCCTGGGTGTTGTGGGATTCCCAGGATGCACATATTCCTTGTGCATTCACATCCTTGTGTGTGTGCCCAAGCTCTCTGAGATGCTTCCAGTGTTGGAAGGTATGTATATTCCTTGCAGCTTTTCCTAATTGCTGCTGGAGAGGAAAAGGCACTTGGAGGAGCCAGGGATTTGTAACTGGATGACCTTTAGGGTCCCTTCCAACCCAAACCAGTCCATGGTTCTATGGGCTACTGGAGCATATCACACCCAGTGGGGCACCAATCAGAGGGAAAACCTGGAAAGAGGAATCCCTAAATTAGTCCCCTCACCACCAGAGTATTAGTTCAGAGGGATCATTCCTGCTGCAGAAATTACTGGAATAAGGACCCTCCTAGAAAAGGAAATTTTTGGGGGCTGAACTGGTATTTTCCAGCAGGGAAATAAAACTTTGCCTTGAGAAATTCCTGTACAGCTTTCTCAGGAGATTCATGAAATCATAAAATCATTACGGCTGGAGAAGCCCTCTGATATCATCCATTCCATTCCCTCAGGACTGCCAAGTCACCCATCAAACCATGTCCCCAAGTGCCACATCTGGATATCTTTTAAATCCTTCCAGGGATGGTGACTCCACCAGTGCCCTGGGCAGGGAATGACCTACAGCTGAGTGAAATCTTCTTGGGAAATGCTGCAGAGGCAGGAAACTTTCCCAGTTTCCTCAGACAGTGCTGGACATGCTGATCTGACCCATCAGCAGGGATGACCTCTCATCAATGGGTTTCAAGTGTCAGGTCAGGAGATCAGACAGCCAACCCTATAATATTTTAAGCTGTGGGGATAAGAACTGAGCCACAATCCTCTCTCAGAAGGCACGTGTAGGACCCAGGCTTGGATGGGCTGGACACCTCCCGTTTTCCCTGATAGCATCTCCAGGCCTTAGGGATGAACTGTAGGGAGTGACAACCTGTCAAGGACAAAAAGCCTCTTCAATAGGACTCCACCTGGACTTTGATCCCCAGCCAAACCTGTTGTAAGAGGGAAGTGATGGCTGGTTGGCTTCCAAAGCTGCAGCAGTGGCTTAAGTCAGTCCAGCCCCCAGACTAGTGTTGGATTAGTCTCACTCCAGTGCTTTAATGTGTCCGTAAAGGTTAAGTGCTGATTCCTGGAGGTGTCAAACATGCAGTGGGGCTGTGCTGGAGGGGGGAGTAGAAATGACAGCTTGAAAGGAAGCAAAAGGCAAATTTAGTGTTTATGAAGATATTTCTGAAGGGAGAGATGTCAGTCTGGAGCGCAGTGCCCAGGAGAAAAGGGGGCTCAATCTCACCATCCACTTGGGGCTGATTTTGCCAAATCCTTGATCCCACAGAACACAGCAAAGCACATTTAGAAAACTGGAGTCTAGCACAAGGCAGACAGGCAAGAACAAGACCAAAACACCTGCAGAGACCCCAGTCCTGCTCCTGGACCACAGCAAGCAAACCCTTTGGAGAGTGACCCACACCATCCCCTCATCCTGAGGTCACCTCCAAGCCTCAGTGCAGAATTCAGGGAAGCACCTACTCAAGCCCCAGCGACCAACTACGTCAAGCAGAGAGGAAAATGAACACTGGAGCATTAGTCACGAGCTCCTGTGCGTGAGGAAAGTCGATCCCAGTGTTGTGCTCTTCCCACACAAGCAGTCCCATTGAGATCCAGAGTTACTCAAGCGGGGAGAGTGAGGCGAAGTGAGGATGTGTGGGTTGTTCTCTCAGTGCTTTTAAGGTAACGTTTGAGGTTGCCATCCATTTCTCCCTCTTGAAATTCACTGAGCAATTTTCTGCCTCTCGTAATCTTTCTTTTCTTAATTTAAAGAAATATATATATATGTATAAAATTCACATTACAGAGAAAAATGGCAAGTAACTGTAATTGTAGAGGAGGGGAGGGAATGCAGAGTAGGGAGAGGAGGCAGCTGTATTGACCATCTGCTATACCGCTAAAAACACCCACTTAAGTATCTGTTTACAAATCAAGTTGCCTGTGTTAGTAGAAACAGAGGCACTTGCTACAGAAGTATGAGACGATTGGCTGCCAACGCTGAGTTTATTAGGTACCAGGCTGGGTCTTTGTGCAAGTGTGTGGTGGGAGGAACAAACCCAAAAGCTGTTCCTGACGAGGAAATATTGAGAGGCACAAGGTAGGAAAAGCAGTTCCCACAAGGAGCTGCAGAGAATCCCCACCCCAGAGCCAGCTGCCATCCCTAGAGGGATCCCAAGCTTTCCTAAACATGATCTTAGATGTGTCTATTGTTTGCCAAGGACCATGTCATAGAGTCATAGAACCATGGAATGTTTTGGGTTGGAAAGGACCTCAAAGCTCATCTTGTTCCATTGGCAAGGACATCTCCCACTAGCCCAGGTTGCTCCAAGCCCAGTCCCACCTGGCCCTGGCCACTTCCAGGGATGGGGAAGCCACAGGTGACTTCCAGGTGAGACCATCTCCTTTGGCCTTCTTCCCCCTTTGTATAGGCACTGCTATTCCCTCGCTGCCTGAATACCCATCAGACAGCATTGCTGGGAATTTCATGCCCACAGAAAGCTCCCCAACCCTTTCCAGGGGTGTGTTTAATCACAGCAGGGATAATGAAGCACCCTGACTCCTTTGGTGTCATCACGGATAAGTGCCTAATGATCCAAATAGAGCTTTAAAAAAGTGTTACTAACTGATCCATACTTCCATTTCCATAACCATTTGAGAAGCAGGTGCAGGAGGATCCAGCAGCATTTTGGGAAGTCTGCACACACAGCTGAGGCCACCCCTGTTTCAAAACTAAGGGGCTATGCACTTCTGACACAGCCACATCTCAGGTGATGCCCTTCAGAGAACCTTAGCTGGGTCTCCAGGAACTATCTCACCGTCCCTTTCCACTCTAAAAGGCATTTGGAGGGAACAGGAATTTTAGGGTAATCCAACAATGATGTCCTGAAGTCAACTGGAGGAAATTAAGTTTTCTCTGATTATGAAATATATGGGATAGGACTTAAAAACCAGAGAACAGCAGAGGTTGAATTTCCTTAAGACTAACTGCACTCAACTCTCCTAACTCCAGTTTCTGGGATTCTCTAAAACAGGAACCCAGGTGTTTGCTGTGTTGGTTTGAGGTGCCAGACACCAGCCAGTGAACGTTTAAAGGTGTTCCCCTCACTGCTTCCAACTTGGCCACTGCTGGGCACATGTGGCAACATGTGGAAATGAGATCATGGAATCACAGAAGGTTGGAAAAGCCCTCTAAGGCCATTGAGTCCAACCCTTCCCCAGCACTGCCAAGCCCACCACTAACTCCTGTCCCCAAATGCCACTTCCACATGGCTTTTAAATCCTTCCAGGGATGGGGACCCCACCACTTCCCTGGGCAGCCTCTTTCAGTGCTTGACCACATTTCAGTGAAGAATTTTTTCCCAGTATCCCATCTAAACCTCCCCTGGCACAACTTGAGGCTGTTTCCTCTTCAATCTGAGCATTCCCACAATTGTGGATCAACGAGTGGCCTGTGACGTTGATGCCCAAGGCAACAACAACTGCTGTAAATCAAAGCTGCTCCAGCAAGGTCAGTTCATTTGCCTCTCTCTACATCCACAGGAGCTCTGGCCTGTATTCCAGCTCAGGCATAAGCAGGGGGCCAAGTGGGACTATAAAGATATTTGTAGGGATACTTAGAAATGTGAACGCAGATGGCACAGCTCCATCCTAACTCCTGCCTGCAGAAAGCCCTGGCAAATTCCTCTGCAGTCCTGGCTGACCTGTCTGCAGCAACTGCCCATCTCAGACCGTATGAAACCCCGGCCCCATGCCAGGGATCTTCTCCCTGACAAACAGTCCCACCAGAAGTCCATCACACCTCTCCAGGAAAGCCCTACCAGCCTTTCCTCTCTTATGCTCCCCCCCATGCTGCAATTTTCTCCTGCTCAGTGTGTCCATGCAGGCACACCAATTTTTAAGCTCCAGTGACATCAGAGAGGCAGCCAAACCTCTCCTGCAGCCTGTGGTCGGCTGGCAAGCCTGCATGGCAGCCAGATCCAGCCCTTCATCTCCTGCAGGAGATGGTATTCCCTGTCTCTTTGAACAACTCCATGTTACGGGGGAGTGAATAGAGCAGACACTGCTGATCAGCTGTTAATGCTCACTCCAAAGATGAAAACATTTAACATGAAATCAGATCTTAGGGGACAGGATTTTTTTTTATTATTATTATTATTCTCTCTCTCTTTTTTTATTCTTTTTCGCTTTTAATTCACTCCTTTATCTGCCAGGCCTTGATAGTGTCAGGAACTGACTGATGACTGTGGTGTTAAGTTGCCTCTGGTTAAATCAAACACTGCTTCAAGCAGAGAGTTTCTGGCTAGGAGCAGTTCAGGACTGACATGGAAAAAGAGAATAAAAATGCTCCTTTGATGGGTGGAGGGAACCACGCTCTTGGATTGACGGAGAGAGGAAGAAAATACCCCTGTGCTGGTTATGCCCATTGTCTCATGGTGAGGGTTCAGATAATTTGAGCAAGAGGCAGGGGCTGGGAGGCTGGTGCAGGGCAGGAGAGGATGCTCACAGGAACAAAACCTCGTGGGAGTGACAACAGCTTCCACTGTGGGGGAAGAGAGGATCTTGTGCTTTGTCCTCTCAAAGAGAAGCTGTGTAAATACATTTTAAAAAAAGCCCAGTGGCCCCCACTCCAGTGAAGCTCTGTGTCACACAGTCTCTGTCTCCACAGGAAGGGATCAGTGCAAATGGGGGTTAGGGCACTCATCCTGCTCCTCAGCATCTCCCTCTCAGAGGGTTGCCCTGCACCTCAACCAGCCCCTTCCAGCTGTGCATCCAGGTGCACACACCATTCCAAGACCATTGCCACGATGCTGAGCGGCAACGCAGCCATTTCCAGTGGCTCACTGATGCCCAAATCTGAGCTGGGCTTTCTTCAAGGTCAGTTCCTGCCTCTGCTCCCACCAGGTGAAGGTCCTCCAGAAAGCTGGTGAGCTCCTCCCGCTCCACTTTGTGCCATTTTGCATTAACATCAACGCCACTTAGAGCAGCAGAGCTCTGCTCTTTGTTCATTCAGCAGGGCTGCTCATCCACATCCACATCCCCTCCACACCAAACACATCCTGTGAGCATCCAGGGAATCCCTCCCCCACTTCAAAGAGCCATTCTGGTTAACACAGAAAGCTGGAGAAAGGTGTAATTTTAGGAGCTATGTGGTCTGCAACACATTAGGTAGAGCCAGGCTCCCTGTAGGGAAGGCTGCATTTATATGGATGTGTCCTGGGAGATGGAGCATGTCACCTCAGTGGCAAGGTGGAGTCTCCACCACGGCTCTGAAGTCACACAGCAGCTGTGGTGCTGTCTCGGGGGTATTAGGAGTTCCTTGGAGCCCAAACCCTTCTCCTCCCAAGGCTCTGTACAGCCTTTTGCACGCTGTGCATTGTAAGTTACCATGGCATGCCATAATTTAAACATTCAGGAGATGTCCAAAGTGGGGTCACAAACCCAACCTCCCCTGAATCACTCAAGCTGGATCAAACCATGTAAGATCTCAGAAACTGCTCTGCTGGGTCACATATCCATTCTCTGGCTCCAACAATAGTCAATTCCCAAGGAAAGTGTAAGGATGGGGTAAGATGATAATTTCCCACAACTCTCCCAGACTCCAGCAATCTCCACATTAGGGACAACCAGAGAAGGGAGCTGGGAAGGGGCTGGAGCAGCAGGAGGGGTTGAGGGAGCTGGGGGGGCTCAGCCTGGAGAAAAGGAGGCTCAGGGGACACCTTCTGGCTCTGCTGATGGATCCAGGTGAGGACTGGGCTTTGCTCCCAGGGAACAGGGACAGGAGGAGAGAGAACAGCCTCAAGTTGCACCAGGGGAGGTTTGGATTGGATATTGGGAACAATTTCTTCGCTGAAAGGATTGCCCAGCCCTGGCCCAGCTGCCCAGAGCAGTGGTGGAGGAGGGATTTAAAAGCCCTGTGGATGTGGCACCTGGGGACATGACTTAGTGGTGGGCTTGGCAGTGCTGGGGGAATAGTTGAACTTGATAATCTCAGAGGGCTTTTCCAACCTTAATGATTCTGTGATTCTACCTACAGAGGCAAAAAGGCATTTTTTTCCCCTCAATTTTTCTAATTCTAATGACTTTTTAAGCTACGTAAACTTCCAGCACCCACATCCCTCTCCTAGGAATGAACTCCATGGCTTAAGGCACAATCCACGTGAGGACGAGGTGGTGCCCAGCAGGTGCTGAATGCAGGTCCCTGAGATCAAATACAGTCATCTCAATGCTGCTGACCAGCTCCCAGCCCAGGGGGCATTTGCATCTGGTAAGTTCAACCCTGGCAGGCAGATTCTCATCCACCCTGAGGGATCTCATGAGCTCCTACAGGAGAGGAGCTGGCAGGATCACAGAATCACAGAACATCCTGAGTTGGAAGGGACCCACAAGGCTCATCCCATCCCAGTCCTGGCCCTGCACAGGACAACCCCAAGAATCCCACCAGTCGGATCCAACTGGATGAGCCCTTCTGAGCCCCAACACATTATTGTTTATGCAGCAACCTGGCTCCTTGCTTTGCAAAGCCCAAACCAGTCACCCACATCCAACCAGCACCACTTTGGCAATGGTTTCCCAGTATGGATCCAGTATCTGGATCCTGTGGGATCCCAGTGGGTCAAAGGAGTCCCATGCCTCAGTTTTCCTTGTGTTTCGACTGCAGATGTTCTGGATTTGGGGCTATATCTGCACAGAAAACATTGGATGTTGGATCACATCACGGGTTTCCCGGGAAGGCGTGGCAGCCGGTGGGATTTAGTTCTCCCATTCACAGTCCCTAAAACTTCCAGACACCTGGCAAAGGGCAGCTTTGCTTGCACAGCCTGGCGAGGCAGCGCACAAATCCAAAGCCTCCAGGACACACAGCCCACATTCCTGCTTGGAAATGAAATGGGTCAGGGCCAGTTCTCCGGGGGCAGAGCAGCACGGCACAGCTCACATCCATATGGCTCAGCTCACCCAGGCTCCAGAGCAGGCTGGCACTGTGCCCGCTGGAAAACATCCCTGCTGAACCCTCAGCCATGCCCAGATATTGTCTGGGAGCAGGAATGGTTGGTCTGGGCCAAACCTGTGTTTGGGATCATGGTAATGGTGGAGTGCCATGGGTGATCCCAGAGCAGGAGTCAGCTTTGTGCCCTTCCCCAGTGTAAGCACAAGGGACACAGCCCTGCTGAGCTTCCAGCCTGGACACACAGACCATTCCTGCAAGGACCCACCACCCTGGGCTGGATGGCTCTGTCTGAGCATATCAAATAGTAGAGGATCCTAAAACTGAGAATTGCAAATAACTGACCTCCAGTGTCCAGGTCCTGTGTTTAATTTGCTGGTACAGACACACCTTCCCCCTCCATGGATCCACCTCCATGTGCTGCTGCTCCCCAGGAAAAATCAGAGCAGCAAGCAGTCTTGTGTCCCACAAGATGCTGAAGGTGAAAGCAGCCAAGCAGTCTACACAAAATATGTTCCTGCTCCAAATTATCCTAATCCTAAAGAAATGACAGACACAAGCATGGAAAAATAGGGAGAATGGTTTGGGTTGGAATGGACTTTTAAAGATCATCTTGTTCCAATCCCTCGTCAGGGGCAGGGACACCTTCCACTATCCCAGGTTGCTCCAAGCCCTATCCAACCTGCCCTTGGACACTTCCAGGGATGGGGCAGCCACAGCTTCTCTGCCCAACCTGTGCCAGGGCCTCCCCACCCTCACAGCCAAGAATTCCTTCCCCATATCCCACCCAGCCCTGCCCTCTGGCACTGGGAAGCCATTCCCTGTGTCCTGTCCCTCCAACCCTTGTCCCCAGTCCCTCTCCAGCTCTTCTGGAGCCCCTTTAGGCTCTGGAAGGGGCTCTCAGGTCTCCCTGGATCCTTCTCTTGTCCAGGTGAACCCCCTCAGCTCTCCCAGCCTGGCTCCACAGAAGAATCACAGAATCATTTAGGTTGGAAGAGCCCTCTAAGATCATCAAGTCCAACCATCCCCCAGCACTGCCAAGGCCACCACTGAGCCACGTCCCCAAGTGCCACATCCATACGGCTTTTAAATCCTCCAGGATGGGGACTCCACCACTGCCCTGGGCAGCTGTGCCAGGGCTGGACAGCCCTTTCAGGGAAGAAACTATTCGTAATATCCAACCTAAACCTTCCATAGCACAACTTGAGGAGATGTCCTCTTTTTTTCCTTTACTAATTTTAAGAGTAGGAACCTCCACACAGCCAAACCAGCGTGGCTGCACTAAACCAGGCTTTACCTGACTTCAACTCACACCACAAACGTGCCTGCAGGAAAAAAATGATTAAATCCCACAGAAATGTGACTGGAAAAAAGTTAATTTATCTGCAGAGTGACCCGCTTTGCTTGGGGTCTTTCAAAAATGATGATACTAATGTCCTTAATGCCAAGAGATTTAGAGGTTTAGTGAGGATTCAGCTTCAAAGAATCGTCAGATGGAATCACAGAATCTCCTGATTTGGAAGAGATGCACAAGGATCATCAAGTCCAACTCCTGGCCGTGCACAGGACACCCCAGGAATCCCACCATGGCTTCCTGGAAGTCTGAAGCCAGGAGAGACTGCTGGGCAGAGGAGGGTGAGCAGAGGGCTCCAAGCTCAGTGCACCCAGCGGGGAACAACCACCATGGCCCAGAAATACAAAATTCCATCAATTCATAAGATCTAAAGGGTGTGTATTTTCCACACAGGGAAGAATCAGCCACTGGCACGATTTGCCCAGGGACACTGTCAAAACCTGAATGTCCTTCTGAAACCACCCTCCTTGGGCTTGGCTGAGGGTAATCAAAGTGGCTCTTTTTGACTTAAAACCCTCAGAACCAGCTGATCACACACATCATGGAACCACAGAATTGCTTAGGTTGGAAAAGACCTCCAAGACCATCGAGTCCAACCATTCCCCCAGCACTGCCTTAGTCACCACTAGACTGTGTCCCCAAGTGCCACACCAACTTGTGTTTGAATGCTTCCAGAGATGATGATTCCACCACTGCTCTGGGCAGGCTGTTCCAATGCCTGGCCACCCTCTCAGTGAAGATTTTTTTCCCTAATATCCAATCTGAGGGTGGCTGGAAACTGTCCAAGCTGGCCTGGCTCAACCTTATGTGTCTTGAGTTTGTTGTGTTCCTTCCCATTAAATAACACTGTGCATGTGTGTCCAAAGCCCCCATGAAAGATGAAGAGGGACATTTACAAACCATGGAGTGACAGGACAAGGGAGAATGGTTTAACTGAGAGTAGGTTTAGATGGGATATTAGGAATAAATTCTTCCCTTTGAGGGTGGGCAGGCCCTGGCACAGGTTGGGCAGAGAAGCTGTAGCTGCCCCACCCCTGGATGTGTCCAAGGCCAGGTTGGATGGGCTTGGAGCAACCTGAGCTAGTGGAAGGTGTCCCTGCCCATGGTAAGGGGGTGGAACTGGATGACCTTTGAGATCTCTTCCAACCCAAACCATTCTGTGATTACTCTGTGGGCATCATCAGGCAACGCCTCGTTCACATCCCACGTGGCTCTGTAATAGGAGCTTCCACTGTGTGAGTGCTACAGCTTTAGTTCTGGCTCCTCTGCCCTGGCTCCCCAACACATCTCAAAGGCTTTGAGTCAGTCCTGAGGGCACATTTATTATCACAGCCTTCACATTCATATTTTCAACCTCCTTGACGGCTTCCCAAGGAGAGCCAGGGCAGGGATAGTATTTTAGGCGCACAAAGCAGATGAAACAAACCCACCAAATGAGCACTTAGTGCATTAAGCAGCCTGGCAAGTGTTTGATCTGATCCTCAGGTTGGAAAGGGTTGGAGTTCCTTGTACAGGAGCCAACCAGAATCCTCCTCCCAAATCAAATGTCAGCCTCCAGTACCAGCACCTCACAGGCTGTGGTTCCAGAGGATGTTTCCCAGAGCTGGCAGAACGTGCCCACCCCTGTTAGGTGAACACACACCCTGCAAGAGCTCAATCACACAACTGCATTAACTTGATCCCGAGTGGTGGTGCTAGAAAAGCTCCAGTGAATCCTGGGAATAGGTTAGAAATCCAAACTTGCAGCAGCATCCACCGTAAGGAGCTCAGGGACGCACAAACAGCCCGTGCATGAAGGCACTGGGTGCTTTTTGCACGCGATCATTGCCTTGGCAGGGAAGTGCTGTTGACCCTACGGTGCTGGAAACAGCCAAAGGAGGTGGGAAGTGTCCCCAGAGACCTCAGGGAGGTGTGGCAGTGAGCAGGGAAATGAATGCACTTCACTAGGTGCCTTGTGAGCATCATAAACTGATGGACACCGGAGTGACAGGATGGATCAGCTCCAGCCAAGCTGCCTCACAACTTTCTTGTGTTTTCCTCCAGTGTAGCTGTGACAGATGGAAGGTCACAAGCCAGGGGAGAAAGGGAGGGGAGCTTGTTTCATATAGGTGTTTAATTTGGGGTTTTGTTTGGGGTATTGGTCTCTTCTCCCAAGTAACAAGTGACAGGACAAGAGGGAATGGCCTCAAGTTGAGCCAGAGGAGGTTTATGTTGGATATTTGGAGCAATTTCTTCACTGTAAAGGTTGTCAATGCTGGCACAGCTGCCCAGGGCAGTGGTGGAATCACCATCCCTGCAGGGATTTAAAAGATGTGTGGATGTGGTGCTTGGGGACATGGAATAGGGAATGGCTCTGTCAGCAGTGAGTGGAGGATCTGCCTTGGGAGGAAAAGGAAATTATTCTATTGGCTGATATAGAATCACAGAATCATTAAGGCTGAGAAACATCATCAAGTCCAGCTGTTAATCCAGCGCTGCCAAGCCAGCACTAAACCATGTCCCCAAGTGCCACATTGTTGGCCCTTTTACACTTGGCCTTGGCACATCACTCCAGGCTGCCTGGATCCCTCTTGCCCACAGGGAGGCATCTACCACCGACTGTGACATCCCAGGGTATTTCTCCTGACCTTCACCTGCTGTTCCAGAGAAGTGCTGCATTCCCACAGGCTCTGTGTCATGTCCTGAACATCTTCCTGTTGAAGAATAACCCTTCTGTCAAGCTGGAATATTCCTTCAGAGCAGCAAGCCCCGAGTAAGGACGTGCAGCACCTTCGGCCCCTCTCAGCTGGGGGCTCTGGGTGCCATTGCAACAGCACTTTTGGAGAGAGGGAAGGCAAAAACACGACTGTGGGTCGGCACGTGGTGGGGCACATCAAGTGATGTGTGAGAGAAAGTTTCCCTCTGTTGGTGGACTCTTCAGTGGTTGTTTCCCCAGCTGTGATGAACTCTCCAAACCTCTGGGGGAAGTTAACATGTTTATGAACGTGCTGCTAATAAGGGGTAGCTAATTAGCCCCTCCTCTCTCTCTCTCAGTTGCTTGGAGGGGACAGCTGACCTGGTAAGGTTTTGGCCATCAGAGAATGTGATTGTAAAATGCCATTCGACCCTTGGGCTCACCAAGATCAACCTTTGGGCTCACCAAGTTCAACCCTTGGGTTCAACCTGTGCCAGGTCTCCTTGCAGTGACCCAGCAAAGGGAGACCTTGATCCCCAGGGTGAAGGCATGGCTTCAAGCCCCTGGGGAGACACAGGAGGCTTCCAGCTGGTACCCCAAATTCTATTATCCTCCCAGCCGATGAATTTGGAATGATCATAGAATCATACAATGGTGTGATTTGGAAGGGAACTTTACAGGTCACTTATTTGAACCCCCTCCTCTGGACCCTGCCTCTGAACTCTGCCCAGTCCAGCCTGGGCACACTCTTCATGTACGAGGAAGACCAGAAACAGGTGCCATGTTCCAGCAAGGTCTCCAAGACTGGGTGGGATCAAGCTGGTTTTCTGCTAGAGACACTCCTGATCCTTCTTCCCCTTCCATGCTACATTTTCCACCTTGTGATCAGTTCACACATGGGTTTTCTTTCCTTCTTCTCCTGGGTATGGGCACATCAAGTCCATATTCCCAACTCCATCTGCTCCACATGTTGTCCCTCAAGGCCAGCCACACTCATCTGATGTCCCTCTGCTCCTCTCTCTACACCCATGCCATGGCAGCCCCAAGGCCAGGTCTGGAGGTCAACCTAAGCTTTGTGGGGCCAACAGAAATGATTCCATGAATGTGAATTTGCATTAGATCAGGTTTTCATGTGAACGTCTCCTCTCTCTAACCAGTAATTCCTATTTAATACTTTTTCATTTTTTTTAACTCCCATGCAAATGCTTTTTGCAGCACAGCACGGTGGCAGTGCCAACATCTTCAGGGAGATGCCAAAGAGCAAAAAGAGCAGCAGCAGCCTCTGGGAAAGCACCTAGTTTGAGCTTCTCTCCTGGGATGGGGCATTTGCTGGTGCCTCCACTTTGGAGCGGGGCTGGAACATCCTGCTCTTTGTTCTGAACTTGTGCAAATCCTTTGCATTTCCACTTGTCTCTCCTGGTGGAGCAGTGCTCATCCTGAGCTCCTGGCACACCCAGACTTCCTCAGAAAGAACATATTTTCCAAGCAAAGATGCTTAGGAAAATGAGATACTTGATGAAAAGCTATCCCCTTGCCTTTTCTCCCAATTAAGTACTATAGACATGAAATAAAGTATTTTTATTAAAATGTCAGCAGGCAAACAGAAAAATCTGACGAGATATTCCACAGCAAAGCCAAAATCAACCCTGAGAAATAACTAAAGCAGAAGAGTTAACCCTCAGACTGTAATTTCTTTCCCAGGGAGGCAGCAAAGCCTCTGGAGCTCTTTGTGCAGAGGGACTCCTGCAAAGTCTGCCATTATTTGATTTTACCGGTTTTGCTTCACGGTAATAACAGCCCTTCTCTAAGACTGAGGACTGGATTTGTCCTTATAATATGACCTTTTTGTAGCCTAAAAGTAGTGGGGAAAGGACAAACTGGCAGAAAATGGACAAGATCTCTGGTTTTCTGCCGGTGGGAAGTCAGGTTTTATCCACCCTCAGCTCTGAGCTGCTCCAGAGACAAGAGATGGTGATCTTCACTTATCCCTTGTGATCTGCCATTTCCAGAGCTCCTTCTGGAGCCAAGGCCTCCTTCCCAATATTTTTTTTTTGCCTTTCTTGCAGTGGTTGAGCAATCCCTCCTCACTCTTTGGAGCAGGAGGAGCCCTTTCCCTTGCTGGACCATGGCAACAGCCACATGGATTTCCTGCTCTTTTTGTGAATGGTCTAGTCTCATGCCTGGGAATGGACCAACATTAGCCCTTCCCCTGAAATCACCCCCATCCTGGACAGGAACACAATGTTTTTTGCCCAAGAGCAGAAGGAATCGTGATGTGCTGGAACATGCAAATGTTGCTATTTGGGTTAATCCACCCAAAGTCTTCCAAATCCTGCACAGCCCCAACCAGAACATCAGGTCTCCAGTAAGGGTATTTCTCATTCCCCTTGTGGGATTTTATCTCTCTTCTGGTCAACCGCTCCTTCATTTCCATGAGGAGAAACCCTGGGAACTACTCACTCACTGTCCTGAGAAGTGCAGAAGCAAAGGAAAACGTGAAAATACTGAAAAAGGAAGGATAAATTTCTTGCTGGGGTAAATCAGAGCAGGTCAGAGCAGGCTGGTCCACAAAAAGCCCACCCCTCCATATAATCCTTACATTTCCTTTTCAAACATGTTGGATGAGACGCACTTTCAAGGGAAACTCCTTTCGGTGTGTAGGGAGCACGAAGACCATCCCAAGCAAACCATCTGGGCCTGAAATATCAGACAAATCCTTCCTGAAGGAGCTCATTGGTAGGTGCATCAATCTGAGGAGTCCTTCCAGCACGCACATGAGTGAGCCAATACCTCAATTACGGCTCCGTGTTCCACTGCACATTGACCTTACGATTCCAACGCTTTATAGGAAGGAGTTTAATTCAATTAGCAAACCCACGGGGTTTTCAGCCAGGCTACAACTGACCTGCTGATGTCAGGCATTTAAAGTAGCACAGGGCACAGGAGTTCAAACGTGCCATCTTCCTCTGATTTCCATTTGCAGCCCCCCAAAAAAAANACACCTCTTCTCTCACCTTCTGTGGGACATGCACCACGACCCTTCAGGTTTACCATACAGATACAGGTCTGAGGTTACTCCAGAAACTGATTAGGAAAGCCCACANAACGGGGGAGGGATTTGTTTGAAAAACATCCCAAGGTTTGGTTTTGAAGTTTTAAAGGCAAGAAATATTGGTTGCTGTTATGGAATCATAGAATATACCAAGTTGGAAGGGACCCATAAGGATCATGGAGTCCAGCTCCTGGCCCTGCACAGGATAAGCTCAAAGATCACACCAGGGTGTGTCATTCTTCAGGCTCTCAAAGCATATTCAAGGACAGATGTGTAACATTCATGAAATGAGAATGTCAAATCATGGAATCACGGAAGGTTTGGGTTGGAAGGGACCTTAAAGCTCATCCAGTCCCAACTCCCCTGCCATGGCAGGGTCACCTCCCACTATCCCACGTTGCTTCAAGCCCTGTCCAACCTGGCCTTGGAGACTTCCAGGGATGGGGCAGCCACAGCTTCTCTGGGCAACCTGTGCCAGGGCCTCCTCATCCTCATAGCCAGGAATTCCTTCCCAATATCCCATCTAATCCTGATGCCTGGCAGTTTAAAGCACCTCTCCTCTCACCTTCTGCGGGACATGCAACATGACCCTTCAGGTTGACCATACGGATACAGGTCTGAGGTTACTCTAGAAACTGATTAGGAAAGCCCACAAAGATGATGGTGACAGCACATCATGGCCACTACTTTGCCACTGAGGAGACCTAAAGCCTGGAATTGAATAAAATGAATTCCAGCAGGTCTTCTGAGAAGAGAGAGGGAGACCCCACACTCATGGGGAAATACAAACAAGGTCACTTAAGCAACAAAACATCTGCCCAAGGGACACCATCTCTCTCCTCCAACCCACTAGAGGATGACTTGAGGGGGGAAGCAGCGCTAATCCTAACCTGGAATACCAAATTCCACCTCATTTTAAACAAGGATTTTTTAAATATCCCCAAATCTGAGTGCAGGTGTGTTTTTTTTCTTGAGTTGAGAAAACAGTTATAGAATCATAGAATTTTTAAGGTTGGAAAAGACCTTTATGATCTTAAAGTCCAATCATCAACCCACCACCACTACGTTCACCACCAAACTATGTCCTCAGGTGCCATATCCACATGTTTTTTGAACACTTCCAGGCTTGGTAACTCCATCACTTCCCTGAGCAGTCTGTTCCAGTGCTTTACAACCCTATCCATGAAGAAATGTTTCCTAATACATAACCTAAACCTCCCCTGAAAGGGGAGGTCAAACTGGAAGGTCAAAAACTTTGGAAACACCTGCGATACTGCACACCCTGTAAAACCAGTGGCTGTGTCCCACTTCTCCTCCCTCCAAGCCATGGAAAATGCTGCATCCCTTCTTCTCAGCCAGAATTTGGCAGCACAGCTGCATATGGGATGTCTTTTATGGTGTGTATGTGCACATCACATCTGGTGGACCTTCCTTCACCTGTGCACCTCATCCCATGGGCTGTGACCTGATGCTCTGTGCCCAAGGGGACCTCTACTTCCTTCCAAGGCTGCAAGAGAAGGAGGAGGAGGAGGAAATTCAGGGAGCAGTGGGAATTTCTGAGGTATTTGTGAGCCAAATACCTACAGGAAGAGGTTAAAAACAGCTTGAAAAACTGGAGGCTGGTTCCCAGTGCTTTCACTCCCAGGACAGCTGGGATGCAGCAAGGGAGCACGCCTGGAGAAGCAGGGGGAGGCAGGGGCACTGACAGCTCTCATCCTTCTCCAGGGTATCTCAGAGCTGAGGGAAAAAAAATTAAAAAAAAAAATGGAGAAGAACCATCCAGTGACCTCACCGAAATTAGAAACTTAACAATGAACACGCTCCACATCCAACTTGCCCATCTCTGTAGCCATGGAGACGGCTACAAATCTGTGTCAGCTGCAATCCGCTCTCCAGCTCCTCAAATTTAAACGAAAAAGGAGGGAGCGAGGGCTGGGAGGCGGGAAGAGGGAATTCCTCTGCACTGCCTGGCTTTGATGTGCATCACGTTTAAAGGCACAGGGGATTTATCGGAGCCTGATGCCGGATGAAGCGGCGGCTGTGCAGCAGTTGATGTGTGCTGGCCACGTTTTGCCTCCAGCAGAGCATCTCCCCAGCCTCCAGAGGGGCTGTGTTCAAACATCCTGGTGCCGAGGATGAACCCAAACCCATGGAATTCCCGGGAGGCCACGGAGCATCAGCATCGTCGTGCAGGCAGCAAGCTGAGACAGCATCTCGGAGGGGATGGAAGGGCCATGAGAGCTCAGAAAGGAGTATCCAAGGGGTGCTCAGAGAGGGAAATATTCAGGAAAAAACAGATCAAAGGGTTGGTGGTCTCTTCATGGCAAAAAGAGCAGAGTCAGAGAGGAATTCCTGGTGCTGGGAGGGTAGGAGGGAAGAGAAAGCAGGAAGGAGAAGGATGGACCAGAGACTTGTTTTTCCTGGGCTTGGAGGTCATGGTTGGGATTTAGAGCATGAACAACCCCCTCCAGGTGAGGCAGAGTGTTGGCTGGGTGTGCAGAGCAGCAGAAATAGAGATGTCTGCACTGCTGGACAAGACACTTGGACCTGTGAGCAGGTTCACAAACAAGTAGCAGAGGAATATTGAACCTGCAACTATACAGAAAGATCATGGAAAACTGCCCTTTCAGCCAGGCAAGAGCAAAGCCAGGCGATAAAGGGTGGTAAAGGTTGGAAGGGACCACCAGTAGGGTCATCCAGCCCAACCTCTCTACTCAGGCGGGGTCATCCCAGAGCACATGGCACAGGATTGGAAGATCAAGACAGTTCTGGAATATTTCCAGTGAGGGGACTCCACACCCTCTCTGGGCAATATGTTCCAGCGTGGTCACCAGCACAGTAAAGAAGTTCTTCCTCAAGGGGATCAAGAACAGACACTGCCCAGCCCTCCGTGGAGAAATTCTCGCCCATCTTGGCAAAACATAAGTAACCAACCAACACCCTCACCCACTCAAGCCCTCCTCTGACAGTTACGAGGCTTTGGGTCATTTTTGCCTCTTCTGCATTTCCTTTTCTTTCTTATTTGGGCTGGTTTTGTTGGGTTGGCTCATTTTTGTGACTGTGCAACTCAGTCCTGTTTCCGTTGCTACACAGACTTGAAGGCAACATATCACATGGAACTGAAGGGCTGGAGGAAACTCAGCAGTACAAGGAGAGATGAGAGGAACTGAATCTGAAACTCTTACAGATTACAACACCAAAGCTAAATTATAAAAATACCATCCTCAAACCACGTATGATCTACTGAGTTATAGTGCAAGGAAGGCAAAGTTCTCATCCTTATATCTTTGAAGGCTCCTTGTGAAGATGCTGTAGGGCTGCCCATCGAGGTTGCTATGGAACACTGGAGGTGCCCATTCAGAAAGAGAAATGGACTGTTCTGGCCAGTTCAAGTTGTTTCAAGGGACAAACACATGGAGTTATATCCACAGGTGATCAGTGCAGAATCACAGAAAAGCATCACAGAATGATTTGGGTTGGAAGGGACCTTAAAGATCATCCAGTTCACCCCCTTGCCATGGGCAGGGACACTTCCCACTAGCCCAGGTTGCTCCAAGTCCTGTCCAACCTGGCCTTGGACACTTCCAGGGATGGGGCAGCCACAGCTTCTCTGGGCAACCTGTGCCAGGGCCTCTCCATACTCACAGCCAAGAATTCCTTCCCAATATCCCTGCCCTTTGGCAGTGAGAAGCCATTCCCCCTTTTCCTGTCCCTCCATCCCTTGTCTCAAGTCCCTCTCCAGCTCTGCTGGAGCCCCTTTAGGCACTGGAAGGCCACAATAAGGTCACCCCAGAGCCTTCTCAAGCAATGTGCAGGTTGAAGCCATGATGATGGAGAAGGCAGGC
This sequence comes from Campylorhamphus procurvoides, assembly GCA_013396655.1. Lineage (NCBI taxonomy): Eukaryota > Metazoa > Chordata > Aves > Passeriformes > Dendrocolaptidae > Campylorhamphus > Campylorhamphus procurvoides. The sequence continues at coordinate 643,153 of WBMV01008067.1, forward strand.
TCAGTTCCCACCAGTCTTTGTATCATTGGAGGGTTCTACTGGCCCCAAAATCAGGGTAAAGCAACCTAATGTCTCCCTGCATTCATTCCCTGCTCCACCATGTTCCCACTAATATTACAGGGAGATTTGGGATGGAAAAGGTTGAGAGGTGAGAAGTTATCCAACAGGGGAAGACACTTGAAAAACTGTCTTTTGGGCATGGGTGCAAAACAGAAATACACCTCCAGTGACTGTGGTAACAGAATGACCTGCAACAATTCAATAACCAGGTCCATGGAATAAGCCTTTTTCCAACAGGGGTGGAATTACTTTGCTCACTGCAGTGCACAGTCAAATATTTTATTAAGATCTAAAATGTGCACGGAGGATTTATTGAAATGGTCTCATTTGCTGCAACGCAATTAATTAGAGAAACATTCCCAGCCAGGTATATTTTTAATGCTATCAACTACATCAGGCTCAAAAAAAACCAAACAACCAAAAAAAAACTCCAAAAAACCCCACAAACCTCCCCTCCAAAAAAAAAGAAAAAGAAACCCCCAAAATACTGAAAGGAAATAAAAAAGGATAAGTTTAAAAGGAGTTAAATCAGGAAATTAAATGCATCAGTGTAACTCCTCTATCTAGAGAAGGGAGGTTCTGCTTTCCTTTCCAAGAAAAACCCTTCAGAAGGTATTTTTGCTGAATCCTGGATTTCCCCCAGCAGTGCCGTGTAGTTGGAACCAGAACTTGCAGTGGAAGGAGGGAATTACGAGGAGCACTTGCAGCAGCCTGTTGAACACAGCTCCATCAACACCCCTCCCTAATTAGCAGGGCTCTCCTCGTTATGTGCACTGTGCTAACTCCCCAATTAATTCCTTCATATTTGCAAAGGCATTGAAAGAGGCAGAGCATTAAATATAGATGCTAAATAAAAGGGAATAAATAGCAAGCAACACTTGGCTCTCCAGGTTTCCAGGCCCCGTCAGCAGGGACATTCACTGCCTGCCCGGAGCAGGCTCCTTAACTAAGGCCTGTAAGTGCATTATTAATTTTTCAGTAGCATCTACGAGACATAATGAAGACACAGTTACTCAGTGCACGAGGACTCTGCCCAGAAGAGCTTTAAAACCTCCACCCTGGTGGCTGGCAGGGTCACTGCTGACCTGCATCCCAGCCACAGGGTGGTCCAGGCACAGAGCAGTGTCCCCTGTACAGCCACGAGTCTTCCTGATGCCTGTTTTTGTGTTCCCAAACTGGCTCCCTCTGCCAGGACACCTTCCACTATCCCAGGTTGCTCCAAGCCCTATCCAACCTGGTCTTGGACACTTCCAGAGATGGGGCAGCCACAGCTTCTCTGGGCAACGTGTGCCAGGGCATCACCACCCTCACAGGGAAGATGCAGGACAGATCTCCACACATCCTGGATGGTATCCCAGATCCCAGTTGAAGCCAGGCACTGGTGACCAGCAGGGCCCTACAGAGCTCCCCTTCCTTGAGGAAGGCTCTTTGCAAACAGTTGTTTGTTTCTAAGCCACAACCTCCTTATTCTGATCCCAGACTAGAGCTGATAAACGAGGAAAAATAATCCTGTTCATCAGTAAAAGCCTGAACATGGGATTTAAGATCATTCCAATGGTTCTCAGAGGCAACAAAGGACACCCCTAATATGAAGATGTTGGTGGAGAAGTCCTCTTTCACAGAATCCCAGAATCACTGAGGTTGGAAAAGCCCTTCAAGATCATCAAGTCCAACCTGTGCCCCAGCCCCACCTTGTCACCCAGCCCAGAGCACTGAGTGTCACATCCAGTCATTCCTTGGACATCTCCAGGGATAGGGACTCCACCACCTCCCTGAACAGCCCCTTCCAGTGTCTGACAACCTTTTCCATGAGGAAATTCCTTCTGATGTCCAACCTGAACCTCCCCTGGTCCAGCTAAGGTGGAGATGAACCTCAGAGCTGGTTACCTCTTGCTAAGGATGTGCTGCCAGCCTTCATTTTTAAAGCTGTAAGGGAAATTGCGCCTGCATTGGCTGCATCTATAGCCAGAAGGCAGCAGTAGATAGTTCAACACACCTTAAATTCAGACAGAAAAGTCACCTCTTTTCCTTGTGTGGGCTGACCTCCAGGGAAGGCATCAGCCTCCTGAAATCCATCCCCAGAGTGCTTCCCATGATGGCCAATGGGTTTCCAAATTGGTCCATCCATCTCCTGCTCGCATCACCTGCTGCTGTTTCATCACATGGGGGGCAGCATCCAAAAAATCTGCTCTTTGCATGTCACCCCACGACCTCCAGGTGCTGAGCAGACAGGTTTATAATCTGTGCAGTCAGCTGGTGTGTTCCCTTGGTTTAGGATTACACCAATTATCCCTATTTTTAGGCTTGAGGGTAAAGTCCCACAGACCACAACAGAGGCAAAGAAAAGGTATTAACATATCTATATTCCAGTCTTTGTTAAGCTCCGTGAGGGATCCATCAAGAACCAGAAGCCTACCAATTTTGAAAGGCTGGAGCATTTCCAGGAGTCAGTTCTGCTCCAACCCAGCTGGCTTTCCTCCCTTTTTCTTTCTTCCCTTGCTCTCTGCTATCCATGGGAGTTCCTTCCCTTCAGAGCACCCCCTTGTACTTTGCTCATGCCATTCTTACCCTCCTGCAGAAATTCTTGTGCAGGAGGTTTAAAACATGTGATGCATTTCCTCATTGCCCCGTCGCAATCAGCAACCCGAAAACTCAAATTCTCATGAGAATTTCCTCTCTCATTAAGCTCTTCACTTCTACGCCAACCTGTTCCCAAGACTTCAAAGAATCACAGAGAGCTTTGGGTTGGAAGAAACCTAAAGATCATCTTGTTCCAACCCCCTGCCATGGGCAAGGACACCTTCCACTATCCCAGGTTTCTCCAAGCCCCATCTAACCTGGCCTTGAATGCCACTTGCCCCAAGACTCCTTGTGCACATCTTACTTTTCAAGTCCTTCTAATTCACTTGCACAAGTGTTGTGAACTCTGTGCTGGACACCCCAAGACAAAGACCATGGGGATGCCCAGGGACACCCTCAAGTAGAGAGAGAAAACCTCTGAATGATGCCCTGGACTCTTCACATCCCCCTTTTCGACACCACACCCCCACGACACACGATTTTGGAGTGTTATGTAATTAACTTCCCAAACTCAGGTGTCAACACTACAAGGAGTTTTCTCGTGCCTCCACCTTCCCTCTGTGACATCACTGTGCCCTTCAAGGGCAAAAAAGCAAACAAAGGAGGATTTTTGAGCCATTCCACCACTTGGCTGCCCTTGCTTTGTTTCCCAAGCCTGTGTGACAGGACAGCTCACAGCAGAAAGGGAACAGCAGCTGGTACAAAGGCAGGACTTCAAGGGATTTTGGATGTCTGCTCTCAGGTGCTGTGGAGGTTGGGGGATGGTGACGGGCCGTGGGAACCTGCAGGAATTGTTATTCCCATTTGGAGACCAGCTGTGAAGTAGGACAGGAGAGCAGGAAGGTCAGTGGCTGGAAGTGGAGTGGGACACCTGCCACAAGATGGGATGGGAAACTTTTTGCAAGTCGCTTTCTCTCTGCTGAAGGTGAATTCACCAGGAGAGGCATCACCTAAAGAAGGTCCTTCTAGGGCTGTGCTCCATTTAAATCAGGAGTGTGGGGTTTAAGTGCAACAAGGTTAGAAGTTCTTCAGTGGCTGCCCAATATCCACCCCCAGCTCTGCAATTCCACAAGCAGTGAAATGGAGAAGAGTTGGAAGGAATGGGTGGCATAAAACACAGCCAGGGTCAGCAAACATGAGTTCTTCAACAAATACTTTGAATAACCTAAAACGGGGAAGTGATGTTGAGAAGGAGCACAGGCTTCAGGCATCACATCCATTTGAAATAATTTTTTTTTATTTAAGAAAAGGTCAACATATCCCTGCAATGAGAAACAGTTGATTTTAGAACCATCATAGAATCAGAGCATGGTTTGGGTTGGAAGGGACCTTAAAGATGATCCAGTTCCAAACCCCTTGCCACGGGCAGGGACACCTTCCAAAAGCCCAGGTTGCCCCAAGCCCCATCCAACCTGGCCTTGGATGCTTTCAGGGCTGGGGCAGCCACAGCTTCTCTGGCCAACCTGTGCCAGGGCCTCACACCCTCACAGGGAGGAATTCCTTCCCAATATCCCAATTATCCCTGCCCTCTGGCAGTGGGAAGCCATTCCCCCTTGGCCTGTCCCTGCAGAACCATGTCTAAAGCCCCTCTCCAGCCCTCCTGAAGTCCCTAAAGGGGCTCTGAGGTCTCCCCAAAGTCTTCTCTTCTCCAGGCTGAACACCCCCAGCTCTCCCAGCCTGTCTCCATATGGAAGATCTGCCCAACACCAGGACACCAGAGAAGAGCAACTCTGGGGTTGGATGAAGCCACACAGGAGGCTGCAGAATCACACACCACCTCCTGTGTTCCGTGGCCCTGAACACTGATAAACCACCAAGTGACACTTAAAAGGGCCCTGATAGCCCTTTCCCTCCTACCTCCCAAACCCTGTAGACAGTTATTTAACACTGCTATAAAAATAACCCCCAGACTGCCCTGCTGTGCCAGACAGAGCAAAACATCTGAGAGGCAACAGATCTTGGCCCCAAAAGCTTAGCAGGAGGTTAGTGGGTAGCTCAATGCTAGATCTATATGTCCCAGGGCCCAGCAAAGCTATTTTATCCTCTATCAATTCTGATTCTCCCAGCGATATGGAAAAAGCTATTCCTGCCCACAAACTAACAGAGCAGGAACTTCCACTGCCCAGCCTGTCTTTTTGTACTCAGATGTGAATAATCCCACTCCGTGTAAGAGCTCCGTGAGTGACAACGTTAAGTGGGAAATTAATATTAAATCAAAATGCAAAGCAGCCCTTTCAGCGGAAATAATTCCCGGTGCAAAAGGAAAGCGGAGGCTGTGCCGTCGCTCAGTTGTCTCCACACTCATGGCTCCTTTTGAATTCAGTGTTGCTACAAAAACACACTCCCACTTGGGATTTGCTTCCCCCACATCTCTCCCTCGCTGTGAGGCTCCGTGGTGGTTCCCAAAATCCTGGAGAGCCTGCGCAGGTAACGGGCTGTGCGTGGTTTCCATGGGATGCTGCTGGCTTTGCAGTGAAATCCACATTGCAGTGCTAGCACATTGCTCTGCCACCTAAACCCATCATGGAATCACAGAATGGGCTGGGCTGGAAGGGACCTTAAAGATCACCTCGTTCCAATCCCCAGCCATGGGCAGGGAAATCTACTAGATCGTTGCTCCAAGCCCTGTCCAACCTGGCTTTGAACACTTCCAGGGATGGGGCAGACACAGCTTCTCTGGGCATGGATGATGTTTGGTGGACAGTGCTTCCCCAAAACCATCAGACATAATTCCCAGGCTTGATCACAGCCCACCAAAACGCAGGTATCCATGCCCAAGCCCCCTCTCCAGGCTCCCACTGCAGCTCCTGGAGAAATCTTCAGGCAGCCAGCGGGGGTTGCAGTGGTTCCTTTCCCTGGAGCAGACTCCTCCAGAGCCGTGGGAGGAGATAAACACAATCCCAGCCTGGCTGAGCACCTCCTTTCTATCCTTACCCGACCCCTCAATTCACACACAGCTCTGGAAGGTTTCCTCAGCTGATCTTCCCCTCTCCAGCCTGGCTGTTCCCTGCCCTCCTTTGGGACCGTGGTTCACAGCAGGACAAAGGCACGGATGGCGTGCTGGTGCTGAGGGCAGCTGGGGTTCCATCACACACCACGGCCTCTCCTCACTGCAAACAAATATTTTGGTGCAAGACGGAGATGGGGACAAACACCTGAGCACAGCAGTTCCTCCTGCAGCGAAAGCAAAGGGCTCAGCAAAGGTGGGAGGGAGTTGGTGCTGGATTCCCACAGGGTTTCACTGAGTGATGGGTCTCAAATTGCATTAGCGAGTGATATTGTCCCCAGAGGCCTCAGGATCAGGAAATCCTGGGAGTGAAGGGACCACAGGGACCAAAATCCACCTGGCAGCTCCCTGACAGCTACACTTGCTCTGGCATTGGCTCTGGGGCACAGTCTGTGATCTCTTGCAAACTCAGCTGGAGACTGATAAATCCTAACATAATCCAACATCTAATCCAACATTGCTGGGGGTGGAGAAAAGGAGGCTCAGAGGGGATCTTTTCCCTCTCCAAAACCCCTGACAAGAGGAGGGAGCCAGGTGGGATCGGGCTCTGCTCCCAGGGAACAAGGGACAGGACAAGAAGAAACAGCCTCAAGTTTTGGCTGGATATTAGGAAAAAATCCTTCATGGAAAGGGTTGTCAAGCAATGGAAGAGGCTGCCCAGGGCAGTGGTGGAGTCCCCACCCCTGGAGCGGTTTAAAAGCCATGTGGATGTGGCACTTGGGGACATGGCTTAGTGGTGGCCTTGGCAGTGCTGGGGGATGGTTGGACTCGATGATATCAGAGGGCTTTTCCAACCTTAACCATTCTGTGATCTAACGAAGGAATCAGAGATGTTTCCAAGCTGTGAGCAGCACTTTGGAGCTGCTCCTGCTCTCCTCCAAGAAGCTGAGCATCCAACTGGGGTTGGAGGTTCGGCAGGGGCAGCACAGCTGCGCTGGATGTTCCATCTGAACAGCTGTCAGGCCTCTGCTCTTGGCAGTCCCAAGTCCCACGTGCTCTCATGTCTTAATCTGCTTGAGTGGAGCCGTGGAACTGTGAATGGAAGTGGCTGCACGAGGCAACACTGGGGAATTTTCCCTTCCGCCACCCTGGCCGGCCCTGCTGGTTCTCTCGGATGGCAGGAGCCTTTGGGAATTTCACCCCAGGAATAGGCATTTATATATTTATTTGAGAAGGCAGCACATGAAAAGGGAAATGGTGGGAGAAAGCTGTCTAGACCAGGCTCTAGGCGTCCCCAGGCTATGGCCTGAATCGCATGAGGTGCTTCAATCAGGGCCAAACATCTCCTCAAGCTGCTCTATACCCTCTGAGGCACTGCCAGGTGGACTCTGAGCACGGTATGTTTGGGATCTCTGAACCCCAGGAGAACCCCAGCTATCACCACAGCTAAGGAAGTTCCATGAAGCTTCTCTGTCAAGCTGGATCCCAGCACTGGTGGCTTTCTGTGGTTCAGATAAGTTCACACACCGTCAGAAGGGATCACGGTGCTGGAGGCTACGTCAAAGCCCAGAGGGATTTTCGGGAGAGGAGCCTGTGTCTTTTGAGGGGAGAGAAATCTTCCTGCCCACACACAAAGAAACAGAGCTGCAGAGCGCTTTGAAAGCAGCTAAACTTCCCTCCTGGGAATTTCTCCCCAGGTTGGAGTTTTTCCTTTTGAAAATAAAAAGTGCATTTTTGTGGCCACGGAATCACATGATGGGACCGTTCCCACATCAAAAGGTTTTAAAGCTCACTTAGAAAAAAAAGATGATTCATTTAATATTCACATTTGCAGCTTGCAAAGCAACCTATTTATCATAGAGTCATAGAATGGTTTGGTTGGAAAAAAGCTTAAAGACCATTTAGTCCACCCTCCTGCCATGGGCAGGGACACCTTCCACTAGCCCAGGTTGCTCCAAGCCCCATCCAACCTGGCCTTGGACACTTCCAGGGATGGAGCAGCCACAGCTTCTCTGGACAACCTGTACCAGCCCCTCACCACCCTCACAGCCAACAATTCATTCCTAATACCTAGTTTAAATCATTCATACAGCACATCCAGCCTGAACCCCAATGTCTACATATGCTCCTCTAAATGAAGTATTTCTCCTAGAGGGTCTGGATTCCTGAATCCACGCTGGATTCCTGCTGTAGCAATCAGGCTGGGAAGCTCCAAATGTCACAGGTGCTTACAAAGGGAATGACTGCACCTTGAAAGCATCTGAGAGTCATTGAGTTCAGAGGAGAGGCTGATATTTGGGCTGCAGATGGAGAAAAATTATGTCAAGAGCATGGTTCAAACCACTGCTGTTTAAATAACCCCCTCCAGGCAGCTCTGGTAAACATAACACCAGAAAGGAGCCCTTCTGCTGCCCAGGAGAGACTCTGATGTCAGTAGATGATAGTGACGGGTCATGTGGGCTCCTCTGCTCCTGCTTCCCAGCCTCCTTTAAAGGGGAGATGCTCAGAGGGAACACAGCCTGACTGGTGCTCCACAAATACATTGCTGTAAATCCCGGATAGGATTCCTCGCTGGAGCAAGCTGGCCTAGTGGAAGGTGTCCCTGCCCATGGCATGGTGGTTGCACTAGATGGTCTTTACGGTCTCTTCTGACCCAAAGCATTCAGTGATTCTCTGAATCAAGGCCCAGGTCTCACAGAAAAAATGCAATAACCTTTAAGTGATGTTCAGCTGTCCCCTCTCAGCCATCCCTCTATTTGTCTTCCCGGTCCTTAGCACGAAGAACATCCTTGACCAGAAACTCTGCAGACACAGAATCACAGAACCATCAAATGGTTTGGGTTGGAAGGGAACTTAAACCCATCTTGATCCACCCTCCTGCCATGCCGAGGGACACCTTCCACTAGCCCAGGGTGCTCCAAGCCCTGTCCAGCCTGGCCTTGGACACTTCCAGGGATGGGGCAGCCACAGCTTCTCTGGGCAGACCTGGATGCACTCCCTGGCCCCCAAAAAGGATCACCTCGGTCTCACTAGCTCCAGCACTTCATTACTATTTTAATTGTGTGCTTGTGATACCTTTACTTGATTGCACTCACTCCTCCAGTGCCAGACTCAGCCTGGTTTAAAATGGGCCAGCACTGAATTTCTGAGCAGCCTTAGCACCACACACCCTTTTCCATTACTGTCTCAAGGTATTTCCTCCTGATTCAAAGCATGCCATGGCCTGGAGAAGGGAGACGAGGAAGAACTTCAGAGTTTTAAGCAGAGGCAGGTTAAAACACACAGGTGCTGGCCTTGCTGCCCACCTGCCCTGTCCTGGAGCTCTCTGCCTCTGCTCCAAGCAGCCAGAGGGAATGTGGGAGAGTCCCAGATGCACAACTTGCAGCAACAACTCCTTTGTGCCTTGATCTTTGCAAATCAGAGCCCAAATTGAAGTGGACTGTGCTGCCTCATACATCAATACTCATACATCAGTATGAGTGTGTGTGGTTGGGTCCTCAGGGCAGGGGAACCTTCCCAGTGTGGAGACAGTGCCTGAGGGGCTTGGAGGGAGCTTGAGGGGGAGTGCTGAGAGCACAAGTAGGGGAAAACAAGGTTTAAAGGCCAATAGCTTGGTCAACTTGTTATTTTACATTTGTAGCACAGGAAAGGAAAAGGGATCTCCATGATGGTTCCTGCAATTCCTCACGAGGGGCAGCTTCAATCTCTGCCCTGTGTGGGCAGGGACAGGACCTGAGGGAATGGCTGGAGCAGGGTTAGGTTGGATGTCAGGAAAAAGTTCTTCCCCCAGAAGGTGGTGGGCACTGAACAGGCTCCCTGTGGAATGGGCACAGCCCCAAGGCTGCCAGAGCTCATGGGGTGTTTGGACAACACTCTCAGGGACAGGGTGGGATTGTTCGGGTGTCTGTGCAGGGCCAGGAGTTGGACTGGATGATCCCTGTGGGTCCCTTTCAACTCAGGATATTCCATAGTACTGCAAATTACAGGGAGGTAGGAGCTGTTCCTGGAGGGGCTGGTGCTGCAGACACAGCCTTCGTTACCTGCCAGTGCCTGACGAGGGTTCAACACCTCCTCTGAGCATCAATAATTCCTAGGGCTCATTTTAACGCATTTTGTTGTCCAAAGACACCACTGCACTGATTCTGTCCTGGAAAACTGCACTTGGACGAGCAAAGGCTTTTGGTGTACCCTAAAACCCATGGCAGAATCCTCAGCCTGCCAAGGGCTGAATCCAGGTGAAAATTCCAACTTGTCCTCCCCAGGTAGGTGACCGTGGGCTGTTCAATGCACTGAACGTGCCAGAGGGAAGTGGAAGCATCTATTCATAGACACCAGCTTGAAACAAGTGAGCTTAAATCCAGACTGTGAATCCACACCACTGGATGGAAATAAGGGGCTGACAGAAAAAATAATAAATAAAATACATAAATAAAATTGACAAATCGGGCGAGCTGGGGATGTTCACCTGGAGAAGGATCCAGGGAGAGCTGAGAGGCCCTTCCAGTGCCTAAAGGGGTTCCAGGAGAGGTGGAGAGGGACAGGAGACAAGGCATGGAGGGACAGGACACAGGGAATGGCTTCCCAGTGCCAGAGGGCAGGGATGGATGGGATATTGGGAAGGAATTCTTGGCTGGGAGGGTGGGGAGGCCTGGCACAGGGTGCCCAGAGAAGCTGTGGCTGCCCCATCCTTGGAAGTGTCCATGGCCAGGTTGGACGGGGTCTGGGGGCAACCTGGGCTAGTGGAAGGTGTCCATGGCAGGGGGTTGGACAGAGATGAACTTTAAGGTCCTTCCAACCCAAACCATTCCATGATTCCATAACAGCATCCCAATTTTTGAAAGCACTACAACCTCATCATCTTCCTCAACTGAGCCAACACCACCACCAGTGTCTATTTTGGAGCATATTACTCAGTTTCAATAATTTCCAATACTATTTTTTTTCCTTTTAATTGCAACTCCACCTTTGGGATTAGTGATTTTATTTTATGAGGGCATATTAAGAGGAGGCAGCCAGCCCTTTTTATTTTTTTTTTGGTCCAAGCCAGTATTCAGAAGGAATAGATTAAATCATTAAATACACACAAGCACAGGAAACACAGGAAACTCTCAGCCATTATCCTATGAAGACAATGCCAATGCAAACACTGTAATAAAATATTCTTCAGTGAAATCAACACTAATTTTCCAAGGCAATCAAATCCATCCCTGTGATCCCTCCTCCCAGGGAAAACAGCCAGCAGGGCTAAATTCAGATCTATGTGGCTCCATGCTTAAATTTGGCTCAGACACGCTGCAAATCAATGACTCCAGAAAGGTTTTTAAGGAAAAATTCCCGATGGGCAATGTTTGCTACAGCCCAGGGCACTTCTCCTGACACAGCAGCGAGGGCCACGAAGCTGCATCGATCCAGGGCTCCAGGAAGGCTGCAGAGTCAAGTTACAAACTTGTTGAGGCCACCTTGAGCACTGTTTGGGGATGGCTGTGTGTGTCCCAGGCGAGCTCAGCCATGAGGAACACCTCCAAAGGAGCCCAGAAACAGCACCAGGTCTTTTCCAACCTCTTTCCCAATCAATCCACATAGGAGAAGAAGGATGTGATGTTAGAAAGGGATAAGAGCAGGTGATCATTAACCTGGCCGACATGAGAAGAGGATATGGGACATGGAATATTTTGGGTTGGAAGGGATCCGGAAAGACCACCTACTCCCAGCTCCCTGCAGTGATCACCTTCAACCAGACCAGGTTGTTCAGAGCCCCATCCATCTCGATCTCGAATGTTCCCAGGGATTAAGCACCTACCACCTCTCCAGGCCACCAGAACTGTCCTTCCCAGCTGCCTGCAATCTGTGGATTGCCCATGCCAAGGGCTGTGCTCATTTCTCACACAACCCTCACTCCAGAAAGTTGTTGGTACCTCTCTAAAGTCCCTTAATTCTTACATGATAAAACAATTAATAAATGTTCCATCAAAGTATTTTAAGGTGGGTGCAAACCCTCCATGATTTCTTTAAGGATCTTTTACCACAGTGTCGTCAAGCTCAACAGTTCTAAAACCACAGCAAAATAACAGAATGATAGAATTATTTAGGGCGGAAAAGATCTTTAAGATCAAGCCCAACTGTCAACACAGCACTGCCAAAGCCACCACTAACCCATGTCCCCAAGTGCCACATCCACATGGCTTTTAAATTCCATCCCCAATGGGGATCCCAGCAGTGCAGCTGTGCCAGGGCTGGACAGCCCTTTTGGTGAAGAAATTCTTCCCAATATCCAATCTAACCCCACCCTGGGGAACTTAAGGCCATTTCCCCTTGTCCTGTCCCTGTTCCCTGGGAGCAGAGCCCGACACCCCCGGCTCTCCCCTCCTGTCAGGGAGTTGCAGAGCCAGAAGGTCCCCCCTGAATGTCCTTTTCTCCAAGCTGAGTCCCCCCAGCTCCCTTAGTCCCTCCTGCTGCTCCAGCCCCTTACCCTGTCCTACTTTTGCAACACACTCAACCCTTCTACATCCTGACCCCCAAAGTCCTACAGAGCAGTGAGTGGTGATGGTCTCTTGAGCACCACCAGGCTCAAACAGCCAAGCCACCTCCATGGCAGAGGCTGAATCACTTCTCCTTTCCCTATCCATGATCAATTGACCTCTGCCACAGCTCCTCCTGTGAATCACTTAAGAGGGGGAACAGTTAAACTACTTCATAGGAAGTGGTTTTAAAAATGCCCTGCTCTGCATAAGATGAGATTGCCACAGAGAAAGGGGGGGGGAAAAGAAAATCAAGCATGTTCAGCATCTTATAGATTAATCCTAGGCCTAGAGCCAGGATAATTACTGCCAGAAGGAATAAAAGTAACATAAATACAGGTTAACACACAAAGGGTCCCGTTTGCGAGGTTTTAACACATCACCAGCTCACAGGCGGATTTGTAAATTTAATTATAGGAAGATTATAAAGGCAGGTAATACCCAAGGGATTGTAAAAATAATGTTACTGTAGTGATGGGAAGAAAACAAAATAATAAAAAATAAAAAGCCAAACATCTTAAATGAAGTAGGGCACCCGATGGATCTCCCAGAGCCCTTCCCCAGGATTCAGAGCAGACGGCTGAGCGCGCAGCATCCGCCACAACCTTCCACAAAGGCCATTTCCAAGGGAGAGGGGATAAGTCACTCTGACAGCCTTGCGATCTTCCAGGACTGCTTTGCTTAAAAACATCTGAAGTTCTTTACAGAAGGTGCTCCTGGTCTGGTCAAAGCTTTGTTAGGATGGAGGAGGACGATTCCCAACCTGCCTTTGTGGGCGATGTGAAATCCCTGAAAATGCTGCTTCCCGTCAGGATTAATGGCACTTTTCTGCCAAGAGCAGCTTTGGGGGAGGAGGATGGTTCCCTGCCCGTGGCTGGGGGTTGGAATGAGATGATCTTAAAGGTCCTTTCCAACCCAGGCCATTCTGTGATTCAATGTTATTGGGATGGATTTGGGTGCTGAGTGAGCTGTTGTCAGTGAAGAAATAGCATGGGCTGTCCAAGCAACGCAGCATGGAAAAACAAGGATATGCTCTGCCAGCCAGGCTGCAAGAGTGTTTTAAACTCTCTGCTTTCTCTGAATGCTGCATTCTTTAGGTAAAATGAAATATTACTCCAAGGTGTGTATAAAGCACAAGGCAGGAACAGAGAACAGGATTCACTTCTGGGATCCCTCGGGCTTCCCACTAAAATACAGACAATCACAGAAACCGGAAATTTTAACTCCTGACCGATAAAACACATTTTTTGTTGTACAAAGAATATTTCTGACCTATCCAGCACTTTTTACTCCAGAAGGCAGTTCCTGAAGGGTCTCTGGGAGTGATGCAGGTGCGAACCCACCACAGCTCTGACCCAGCCTGTGCCAGTCCAGCAAAACACGGTGTCATTTCTACAAGCATCATTTGGGGTCTTGAAACAGCTCATGGGCTGAACTGCTCTGCTGCTCTGATACCCTGATCCTGGGCATGTGTGAGGAGACAACCGCATAAAAAGTGCCCAGAAAAAGGCACTTCAAAGGATCACAGACAAGGATTTTTTCAGCCTGAAAATACACCTTTATTAGGAAGAAAACCTATGAGTTTACAAACATCATAAATGAAATGTAGTGCATTAAAAAGAACCTCAGGATTGGTGATTAAACCTCTGGAAAAGCGCACCACGAGCCTCCTCTTTGCCTCGCTCAGCATTAGTTCTGCACACGTGGCTCTTGCAATCTTGTTTCACACCAGTTGTTTCCGTGCACAACAAACCACGCTGGACACTACATACCTTTTTTTAGGATGTAAATAACATTCTGAAGCTTGAAAAGCCACCAAGACTCCCAGAGTTGTCTGCAGGAGTGTGGTTTAAATATACAAATCTCGACTGAGTGAGTAGTGAGCATCTAAAATAGCGCAGGGATAACGATCCAGATGCCTCTGGAAGCAGCAGCATTCCCTACGTGGCACAGGGATGGAACGGGAGGCAGGAATGGGAATGCAAATTGAATCTCAGTATCAAGTGAGCAGCACTAAATCAGAGGCTGCAGCACACGGAGCCGGGAGAAGCCCAGTCCCCCGAGACGTGTAAAACTGGATTAGACATGAACTTCAAACCCAGCGTGATGCGGAATAATCCTATGCTGGCAGAAAGGGATCAAAGCTAATTTCTCTAACTTGCTTAATCTTCTGCAGAGATGTCTGAACTCGGGAGACACACCAGGCTGGGAGTTAAACCCTCACTCCTTCAGAGGGTTCAGTGAGAACAGAGCACGTTAAATATCCTGGAGAATGGAGTAACTTCTGACAAGCTTTTATAAAATCACAGAAGCACAGGGTGGTTTGGGTTGGAAGGGACCTTGAGGGGACCATCCAGTTCCACCTTCTGCTAGCCCAGGTTGCTCCAGTGTGATCTTGGACACTTCCAGGGATGGGGCAGCCACAGCTTCTCTGCCCAACCTGTGCCAGGGCCTCCCCACCCTCAGAGCCAAGAATTTCCCCCCAATATCCCACCTAACCCTGCCCTCTCTCAGTGTGAAGCTCAGTATGTTCCCCCCTACTCCTGTGACTGCTTACCCTTGTCAAAAGTCCCAGTTCCTTTTGTGGAAGCTTCTCTGCTAAAAAAGCCTCATTTGGTCCATATGGATATCACAGTTTCCATCCCACTTCTGAGATCAACTGAGTTTGAGAAACTTGTTGGCCAGACCCTCCCACTTCCCTCTGCTGTTTTCTGTGGCAGCTCCTCCGGATCTTTTTCCGTCCTGAGATGGTTTTATTTCCTCAGTGTTGTACATGACTGGATATTGGGAAAACGTTCTTTTCTGTGAGGGTGGGCAGGCCCTGCCACAGTGTGGGCAGAGAAGCTGTGGCTGCCCCATCCCTGGGAGTGTCCAAGGCCAGACTGGATGAGATTTGGAGCAACCCAGGCTAGAGGAAGGTGTCCCTGCCTGTGGCAGGGGGTGGAATGAAATGATCTTTAAGGTCCCTTCCAACCCAAACCATTCCATGCTTCTCTGTGTGATATGTGGATACACCTCACCTGGATCAGCTCTGCTGACTTGTAATTACAGCAACTTAAAATAACCCAATAACAACAAAATGAATCCACTCCTTCCCAACATTAAATGAAACACATTGATCCAAGCACTGGAACATCTCACCACCCATAAAAATCTTTCAGACCTAAAGAAAAAAAAAAAGAAAAGAAAAAAAATTAAACAAATAGTAACGCTCAAATATTAACTAAGCCATTTTCTATCAATTAAAGCTTAAATGGTGAAATAAAAATTGAAATAATGCTTAAAACAACAGGAATTGATCCACACTTCTCTGTTTTGTGGTCAACACCATCCTGCTGCTGCAGGGAAGATCTGCAGCTCTCAGTGGGATATTGCAGCTTATTCCAAGGGAAGGAAATTCCAGAGGCACCAGAGGATGTTCAGGGATTCTTGATGGGGCAGGGAAGCTCATCCCACCAAAGGTCTGATGTCTGAGCTCAAAGCTGGAATTAAAAGAAGGATTTCTAGGAGAGGACACAAGTGGTGTCAGTGCTGCCAGTTGAGAGGGAGCTCTGACTGGATACCTCGTGTAGAATCACTGAATCCTTTAGGCTGGAAAAAACCTCTGAGGTCATCAAGTCCAACCACCCCAGCACTGCCAAGGCCACCACTAAAGCAGTCTCCAAGGGCCACACCTTTTGATGGATGGTGCCTCCACCCTGGGCAGCCTCTTCCAATGCTTGAGCACCATTTCAGTGAAGAGACAGATAAATGAAGTCAGCTGGAATAAAAAATCCCAGCAGGGTAAACTCACCATTCCAAAGCCTTCAAAAAATACTGGACAAGTTGTTTCCAACAGATTGGCAACTACACCTTATAGTGAGACAGGAATTGGGATGTCTAGCTTGGGATGAGACATCCTTCAGCACTTCCAGCCATTTGTGCTGCTAAGAGGAACTGAGGAACCCAGTACTCCAGAAGAAATAGTCTACTTTGAGGTGTAAATCAACTCTTACACTGCCAACTAAAAAAGATCCTGCTGGATAAAAAGCACAAAAAAATTAAGGACAAAGAGGTTCAATCACCTCAAATAACGATCAGCCATAAGCGGATTAATTACACCACAGACATGTCTCTGCTGCTTTAAATGTTAGTTTAAAGGGACACATTTAAAAAGACATATACTTAAAATATGGATAAGCACTTTGGGTTAGAAGACAACAACTCCTGTTAGTAAGAAAAGAACAGCTCAGAGGAGAGCAGAATGAAGGATTTCATGCAAGAGCAGTCCAGGGATGAGAAATATATATATACATACATATGTGCATTTAGTGCAGCTCTTCCAAATTAACTCCTCCTTTCTTTAAAATCTCCAATTGCCAGCTCAGTAATATGCCACATTGCTGTCCTGCAGCACTGGAAGACTATTCAGCTTTAAAAGATGACTCTTGTAGGGAGTAACACTCTGCTAAAACACACACTCGAGCTGGAAGGAGTACGGATTTGGCTGCGACTCCAACCAGGCAGCGGCAGCGGCACGAGTCTGTCACTTCAGAATGTGAAGAGAGTTCTCTCAAAAGCTCCACACACACCCCCTAAATAAACCCTGTGCCAAAACACAGCAAATACTCTCTGTAATAGACCAATCTGTAAAGCCTCTTTTTGGTTTTTTTTCCTCTTCCTGAAGTTCCAGCTCAAGGAGTACTCGGGGAAAGCTCTGACGCTCTGAGCTGTGGAGTGAAATATCAGCCTGAGCTCATTCCTGCCTTGTTGCCTCCACTGGTGAGGATTTACAGACAAATTTGGTACATTTGCCAAATATCTGCATATACAAAACTTTATTTCATTCTTAGTCATGGAATCCCAGGATGGGTCGGATTGGAAAGGACTTTAAATATCATCTCATTCCACTCTCTTCCATGGGCAGGGATCCTCCCACCAGACCAGGCTAATCCAAACCCTGTCCAACACTTCCAGGGATGGGGAATCCACAACTTCTCAGCACATTTTTTTGGTGCCTAAACTCCCCTCTGCTCTCAAAGCACTTTTTTGGGAATTTGAGGATATCCAGGGCTATACACTACAGGAAACCCCACAGAAAAGTCAAGAGGAGCTTTGCAAAGCAGCATCAGTCTGGAGACAAGCAGGAGAGTGAGAGCACAGCACGAGCCTTTCTGGTTCTCATTACCATTTTGTTGGAAGTTTTGCAGCACGTTGTTCTCCTACAGCACCTTCTATGATGAAACCAGGTGACGTCAAAACAACCCCAATTCTGCCTTAACGCTCCGTTCGCTCCCGTTTAAGCTAAAAACAAAGACACACATGGGATGATTATGAAATGGCAGGCACAAGAAACTGAAAAGAATGGTTTGTTGCAGGACTGTGGATTGTCCGGAATTGTGAAAACAAATAAATAAATAAATGCATAAATAAATAAGCCAGGACACAAAAATGCTTTCTCTTAAATGATGGATATAATGTATATACATTAATACATATATACATTGGCATAAACGGCTTATAAAAAAACACATAATGGGAACAACAGGTAAAAGAAAAACACATTATGTTTTCAACAGATGATAGAAACAAATAAAAATCTGCTTACAGGAACTTAAACCACTTTTCCACGGTGTATTCCTGACTTTTTCCCCCAGCCACAATCACAATCACCTCAGTCCCAAATTACACTTTTGGGGAGGGGGGAGGATTATTAATGGCTTATTCATCACCCTGAATTACCTGAGCTCTGTGTGTACACAAGCACCAGCTTAAACATTCAAAGGAAGTGCCACCAAGAAAAGTCATCTTTATTGGCATTGTCCCCAATTTCACGGCCAGGGCACCACCACAGCCCAGCACAGGGCCCCCACTTTGAGGAATCCACACTGACACGACAAGAACTAATCCTATTATTCCCTTAACGGCATCTGAATAGGCATTTTCCAAGTCCTGCTTCTTATTGTAAGTTTAACCCGTGTGTTAATTCTCTTACTGAGATCTCAAGCTGCTTTCTCTAGAATCGGGGATTTAGGGGAATCAAATCCCTTCTATTCAATTTCCTACTTAAGAGACAAACGTTTCAAAATTAAACTTGCAGGCTGTTTGCCTTAAAAACATTGCTCCTCTTTCCAAAGAAAATATCTCCAAGCCCCTTTTAAGCACAGAGAAAAGTTTTTTAGTACATCTCAAGTTCAAACCTGACAGCACTTGGGGCAGCTGCCTCAAAGTAAGAACCAGGAGGGCAGAAATACGTTGTGGGAAAGATTTTCAGGTGATTTTCATGCCAATTTGATGAGGGAACAACCAAGCAGTGATCCATTAGAGTAAATGATTTCCTATTTTTGTAATTCTCCTCTGATAAAGCACAATCATGGAATGGTTTGGGTTGGAAGGGACCTGAAAGATCATCTAATCCAACCCCATATGCCACAGACAGGGACAGGGACAGGGACAACCTAGCCCAGGTTACTCCAAGCCCCTTCCAACCTGCCCTTGGACACTTTCAGGGATGGGGTGGTCACAATTTCCCTTGGCAACATTCAAAGGGGATCAAGTGGGAAAAGACTTGGGCAAACCCCAGCTCCCTGTAGATGCTTCTCTTGGCTCAAGACATTTTTGTGCTCAGGGGAGTTTTCTGTAATCAAATATTAAAATATGAAGCCCCGTGAAAACAAACATCTCACTCTTACACACACTTTCAGTGCTTTGCAGCAAAGCCACAACAGCACATTTGCTGTGGGTCTGCAGGACCTTATAGGTAGCATATTAAATATTGATTAAAAATAAATCCAAATAATTAGGCTGAACCTTTAATACCCGCGTACATTTCTCCATAATTCATCACGAATGGCATTTTCGGAGGTTCCACGAGAGGCTCCGGGTTTAATTTTAATTATGCATTTATTACATAATTCACCAAATTCAGTAATGTGCACTGAGTCTCCCAGCCATTCAAGTGAGTAACGAGATTTATCAGCCCAGTTTGTCACACAACAAACAGGATTCAGAGCGTTCTAAAGGCGGGTGATGAAGGATACACGGAGGGAGGGGAGAACCAGCAGCAGCTTTATTGCCATGTAATAATGCTAATAATATGCAAATAATTCCCCATGTTAATGAATACTCCAGATGAATGCCGCGTTCCAAACAGAGATGGCACGTGGAACGCTCGCAGTGAGAGAGGGAACGTGGCAGCTCAGCTGCTGGGAGTGCTCAAGGATCTTCTGGGGCCACGAGGTTATGCCTGAGCATCCCTTTTCCATCCAGAGGGTGGTGGGGCACTGAACAGGCTCCCCAGGGCAGTGGGCATGGCCCCAAGGCTGGCAGAGCTCAGGGAGTATTTGGACAACACACTCAGGGACAGGGTAGGATTGCTGGGGTGTCTGTGCAGGGCCAGGAGTTGGACTGGATGATCCCTGTGGGTCCCTTCCAACTCGGGGTATTCCATGACTCCATTACCCCCAATTCCTGCCCGAAATGACTGTCCCACTGCAGAAGATATCTGAGGCCTTCAAGCTCCTTACACGTGACAATCACATCAAAGCCACTCCAAAAATGCACATGATTTCCAAAACACACACACCTCCAGGGATCTCCATCTGGCCTCTGGAAAACAGCTCTTAGGGAGCAAACAACATCCAAACCTCCAGTGGTCTGGGACTTGCTCCCCTAAATACTTCTTTCCAAAGCTGCACTGTGAAGCTTCTCCTGAATCCCTTAAGTAATTAGAAGAGTGACTCTTGCTGCCTTTTAACAAACATTTTAATTAATTTTTTGACTGTTCCCAAACCTTTTGCAAACTTCCCCTTTTCAGGAGGTATCACCTCCCCTGGGACACTGGGCACATGCTCAGAAGTGATACTGGATATTATAACAACCAGAAGCTGTAATGCTTTTGCATGCTCTTCTCTTCCCCTACTCTTTTATCCTCAAACATCTCATGGGAAGCCAAATATTTAAGATTTAAGACTTGCAACCTGCTCACAAAGCAAAGCCATGCCCTGTCTGCAGCATCCCTTCCCACGTTCTCACTTGAAACCCACTTTTATCATTCCTTCTTAGACATCCTTTTCACTCAGCTTCCCACATCCATCACGTGTCCTCTCTGATTTCCAGTCTATTTTCTCTCTCAACAAAGCCTTAGGAGAAACATGAACCTTCAGGGTGCCTCCTCCCTCTGCTCTCTGACACCCAATTTGGGGCTCAGGCCCAGTGTCCATGATTAGAGCCACTCATGGACAACACGACCTTAGCTCCTTCTTGCAGGTGAGATCCTTCTGACCTTCCTTCACAGAACCCCAGAATTATTTGAGCTGGAAAAGATCTCGAAGACTGCTGAATCCAGCCTGTTGTCCAATCCCCACCTTGTCACCCAGCCCAGAGCACTGAGTGCCACGTCCAGTCATTCCTTGGACACCTCCAGGGATGGGCACTCCACCACCTCCCTGGGCAGCCCCTTCCAATGTTTGACAACCCCTTCCATGAGGAAATTCTTCCTGATGTTCAACCTGCCCCTCTCCTGGCACAGCCTGAGGCTGTTCCCTCTCCTCCTGTCCCTGTTGCCTGGGGGCAGAGCCCAACCTGTCCTGGCTCTCCTCCTCTGTCAGGGCATTGCAGAGCCAGAAGGTCCCCCCTGAGCCTCCTTTTCTCCAGGCTGAGCCCCCCCAGCTCCCTCAGCCACCCTTCTATGACTTAACTCTCTGCACTCTGAGCTTCCATTGAACAGAAATGCTTAAAATCTGTCAGAACCGCAGAAGTTCACCCTGATGCTGAATGGGGATGGTGGGCCCTCCCTTACCCTCATCCTCGGGGAAAGGCCTTGGGGAAAGGAGAGGTGAACCTCTCCTTTCTTGGGCCACCAAAAGAGAGGCCTGGAAATGACAGAAAAACCTTCCACTGCTCTGCAATTCCCTACCAGGGTCCAGAGCAGCGGAGCGCAAACCCCGAGCCCCCCGGGACACCAGGCTTCATTAGGTCTGGCACTCACAGCACTGCTCAGGAGACATCCCAACTGGAAGGCAACAAAACAAGCCTTTATCAACCTCCTCTCTCTGGAATCTGCAGCTCCAACATGGTCACAGGACTTTACTGTGAAATCACAGGCCCTTCCAATATGTTGCTTCATTTGACCTCAGACACAGAGGGAAATCTGCTGTTTTCACTGCAAGGTGGGACCAGCAGAGAGAAAGTCTTTTCACCATCTGATCCAACAACAGCAGAGCTCACTGAACAGACACAGCCACTGCCTGAACTGAAAACTAAACTCAAACCTCGTTTTTATCTAAAAGATGCCTTTCGACATCAGGTTATAATGGGCTGTAAGCAGATATTAGGTGAAAAATACCAAAGCTGCTGCAGAAAAGAAGAAATCCCGAACCAGGAAAAGCACAGGCTGTGCTGTACACACTGAAATGCATCATTTTCAAAATAGAGGAAGTAAATTTGACTGTCCTCATGACCCCGACAGCAACCAGCCTATCAGTCAGCAGGATTCTAGAACCATCTCAGAATGGTTTGAGTGAGAAGGGACATTAAAGGTCATTCAATTTCAACCCCCATTCCATGGCCAGGGACACCTTCCAGTAGACCAGGTTGCTCCAAGCCCCATCCAACCTGGCCTTGAGCCTGAGATATTGGGAAGAAATTCTGTCCTGTGAGGGTGGTGATGTCCTGGCACAGGGTGCCCAGAGAAGCTGTGGCTGCCCCATCCCTGAAAGTGTCCAGGACCAGACTGGACGGGGCTTGGAGCAACCTGGCCTAGTGAAAGATGTCCCTGCCCATGGCAGAGGGTTGGAAGTCTTGAAGCAGTTCTTGAAGGGACTGTTTCAACCTGTTCATTGATCCAAATAAAACACAGCAAGATGGACAAACAAGCAACCACATTTAAGCTCCCAGGTGGGAAAACATCACTTAATAAGGGAGTTTTGTGGGCAGCACCAGAGCTGGAAACCTTCATCCTGGCCTCCACAAGCACCACTTGAAGCACTCACCCTGTTGACACAACAGCACATGGCTCAATTTCAAGCACTGTTGAGGTTGAGTAATTTCAAACATCTTTTAATGTTTGTAGATAGTCCAAAGGGAAGTTGGCTGGAAAGATCTCCAAGGCAGCCACGTGGTAATAGATACAAACCCCTCTGAGTCATTACAATGCCAGGCAGGAGAGAGGAATGGAGGTTGAGGAGGGAGAAGGGAGAAAGTGAAGATGCAGAGCTCCAGCTAAACTACTTAAAGCATTTATTTATGTCCAGCACCTCCACTACAAGTTTACAGTATGCCATGGGGAGCAGTAATAAACCTACTCCATCAAGCTGGATTGATATTCCAAAAGTAAAATTTTAAGTGTAATCTGTACTCCTCTTTCCTCTCATGACAAGAATACTCACATCAGAGGTAGGTCACCCCCCAATTTCCTCCTGGGTAGCAAAAACCTCACATGAGAAATCAGGTAAGACATTAATACAGCTGGATTTATCCAGAATATTACACACCAGGGCATGGGTGCTTTTAATGGAAATCTGGGAAAGGCTGCTGATAAATCACCTGGGTTGGGAACAACACACACCAGGGAAAACAGGCAGCCACTCCTCTGCAGAGCTTCTCCTGAACTCCTGAGGTCAATGTTGGTACTAGAGCAGCTTCCATAGGGGGATCCAGAGGCAGGGATACCCTGTGCCAAGGGGTATTCCAGGGAGTTAGAAAGACTTTTGAGGACTTATGAGAATTCAGAATAAGGAACTCTATCCCAGGAACATCCAGGAAAACACACCTATTGCTGGATACCCTATTAGAACAGGACTCCTCTGCAAACATCTGGGAATGTCACCAACACATCAGTTATGATGTCACAGTCAACAATTCCTTCCCAATTCCATCCATCCCTGACCTCTGGCACTGGGAAGCCATTCTTGTTTTCTGTCCCTCCATACCTTGTCCCAAATCCCTCTCCAGCTCTCCTGGAGCCCCTTTAGGCACTGGAAGGGGCTCTAAGTTCTCCCTGGATCTTTCTCTTCTCCAGGTGAACACCCCCAGCTCTCCCAGTCTGTCTTCACTGAGATGGCTCCACTTTTAGGGTAAAATAAATGGCACCAGGACTGCCAGATTTGCTCTGGCTCCAGCGATGGGGATGACTGTCAGCTCCATCCTGAGCCACCACATCTGCTCCGGACATCTCCTGCATCCCAGCTCCTCTGACAGTCTCACTTCTAGAGGAAAGCAAATTTAAATCCTTCCTAGCATTTGCTTTCCTCAGGAGATAATCCATCCCCTTGTAGAGACCCACACAGTTATCCCAAACACTTTTCCACAAGATAAAACCACTCTCCCAGCACCCTAAGGCAGGAAGTTTTATGAATATTCCACGGGGGAAGAATGAAAAAACCCTCTCCCAACATCACCTTACAGAGCAGGGAAAGCCTCAGAGGCTGCTGCGCTGAATGAGCACCAGAAGTGCTGAAGTTCCTCCTCCTAAGCCTGATCTGACACCTGAACACCCTGAAATCCTTCCCTAAGGGAAGCTTTTCCCGAATGCAGCCAGCCAGGGCACAGGCTGCTCCACCAAGCCCCCAGTAATGTGTCATTTGCTCATCCCCGGCAGAGATAAGGGAGTCAATCAGCAGCTCTGTGGTTCTGTCACAGATGTCACAGGGTTCTCCAGACAGACAGGCTGGAAGTGCTGCCCTGCTGGGACAGTGCACTCCACGTTCCGAGGATCACGATCCCGGCATCAGCTGTGGGAACACTACCAATAAATAGCTGGTTTTGCAGCCTGCTTTCTCCAGCTTCCATCATTTCACGTTTAGATGCAGATTCTCACTGTGAGGAAACTCAGCACTGCCCGGCTAACTCTGTCCATCTGGTCCTGACACCACGTTTGTTCACACAAGGTTGTGACATGGATTTTTCCTTCAAAAAAATGAGGAATGTCAGCATTTTGGTATCACTCTTCTGGAAAAAAAACAGTGAACTCCACTTTGTGAAGTCACAGATCAGCCTGGCANCCAGCATTTTGGTATAACTCTTCTGGGAAAAAAGTGATCTTAACTCCCCCCTCCTAAAAGCTGGAGCACATTTCACAGGAACTCCACTTGGTGAAGTCACAGATCAGCCTGGCAGGTGGAAAAGGCGTTTTTAAATGTGTTCTTAGGGTTGACATCATTTGGGGAGCAGAGGAGGATCCCTTACACATTTGGGTTCCTCAACAGCTTTCCTCTGCCTGAATGCAAAGCAGTCTCAGCTGAATTTCCCTAATTCCTTCAAAGGCTCTCTTACACTCATCTCCCCAGATTATGCAGTAAATACGCTTTAGGAGAGCGCTCTCTAACCCCAACAAGGCTATGCAAAAAATAAGGCTTAACCAGCTGACCTCTGATTATCTTCAGCACTTCACCCATCTGGCTCCAACACACAAATTCAGCCTCAAAGCAAGGCTTCCTTAAGGGTTCAGAACTGCATGGTAATATTTACAATGCTCTTCAAGAACTGGTGATGTGAAAGCATCCAAACTGTCCCCAAAGAGAGCTCAGCAAGGGCCATGAACACTTAAACACCTCTTGAAAGAGTGGTTTCCATGCACATGATATTTAAGGAGCATTTCAGCTCTCAAGTGACAAATCAGCACCAGCCCCCTTAGGATGTGACCCCCTGTCTCACACTTGCACAAGATTAGCCCAAATGAGATGAACCCAAAACTTAAATGTAAATTAACATGTGACTTCAGGAAGAATCCTTTCAATTACTTTGCCTTTTGCGGTGACAGTGTTTGCAAAATTTGGGGGCTGTGAAGGAAACTGGAAGTGCTCAATGGCAGCCTGCAAAATATGTGACATTTAACACTGAAAGCAAGTGAATTCTTTGCCTGATGGCTCCTCCAGAGGTAGAGCATCTCTAAGGTGCTGGCATCATCCTCCAGCTCCTTCATGCCCTCCTCTTTCCCTGGCACCTCCGTAGTGATTCCACCTGGACTGCAGGAGTCATGGTGTCCATCACGAAACTTATGGATTATCTCAAACCTCCCAGAGTACCTCGAACGTGAATTCTGTCCTTCTGCCTCAGGTTATTTTTAAGTATCACCCACCTTTAATTGCAGCCAGGAGTTCACTCTGCCACCAATCACAGAATCATAGAACGGTTGGGTTGGAAGGGACCTGAAAGATTATCCAGTTCCAATCCCCTGCCATGGGCAGGGACACCTTCCAATAGCCCAGGTTGCTCCAAGCCCCGTCCAACCTGACCTTGGACACTCCCAGGGATGGGGCAGCCACAGCTTCTCTGGCCAACCTGTGCCACGCTCTTCAGATACTGCCATGCTCCTGATGGCTGCAGACTCAGAGAGCAATTTCAGCTGTTCCAGCCCTCTCAAAGTGGTGTTTCACCTTTTCCAGCCTGGTTTCCAGGCTATTTAACATCCAAGATAGACACTGTAGGCAGCTCTTGCATTTGAAGGGCTTCCACTGAGTGCAAACTACAAGTCAGGTCCCTTTAGGACCAAATCTGTCTCACGGTGCATTTGAAAACACCCTGGAAAGATCCTGATCCTGGCAGGGGCTGGAGGTTGTTTTGATTACAAAAGGGGGAAAAAAATGCACAAATACAACTTAAAGAAAGGGGAAGAGGGAGCAGGAACCTTCAAATGGGTACAGCTTTGTCAGAAACAGGGGAAAAAGTCCCAGGAAGAGGAAACCACAGAACACCAGTTTGGGAAACAAAAGATCACCACGAGGCTGATTATGGCTTTGATTCACGCTGCTCAGGTCTGGAGCAACAGGAGCATCATCATCCCTGGGAACTGTTAAGGAAGGTCAGAGCTGCTTTCCAGGAGAGATGAGCTACAGGGACTCCTCACACACCCCTAATCCGTGAGGGAAGAGTGCAGAGCACTTGCCTGTGGAAATGAATCTTGGCTCAGGAGTGAGACAGAACTGTGAGAGTGGAGGAAGTGCCTCCACCCAATTACAGAGCCTTAACGAGCCCAAGGATGGATGAATAATTTATCAGGTTTCACTCTGAATATTTGGAGGGTTTTTCATTTCAGGAGAAAAGGAGGAGGGAAACTCACAGCAAAGCACAGTGGGGTATCCAGCCCTTGTCCTGCACCACCAAATCCCAATGATGGAGCTGGATCATGGACACAGCAAACCAGGTGAGGTGCCAGGTGAGGCCAATGTGCCACCAGCAGTGTGCGAGGGGGACTGGGTGCACTTGTAGACATCTCCTGTGTCGGTGCAACAAAACCCTCTGCTCATACTCTTGATATGTCCTCCTGTAAAGAAACTTTGTGATATCCCTGGGAGTGCTCAAGGCCAGGCTTGGACAGGGCTTGGAGCAACCTGGTCTAGTGGAAAGTTCCCTGCCCATGGCAAGGGGTTGGAAACAAGATGAGCTTTAAGGTCCCTTCCAACCCAAACCATGCTGTGATTCTGTGACACAACAGAGCAAATTCTCTCTCTCCATCTTGAATTAAATCTAATCATGAAGCAAAAGCGGCTGCGTTTGGGTGGTGATACATTAAAGTGCCAGTAAAGCATTTTAGGATCCTTCAGGAAAAATGCTAAATATCTCTTCTATAATTCAATGAATGTTAATATATTCATCACAGATTTCGACTCTCCAATTGCAGGGGAACAAAACAAGAAAATTGGTGCTTGCTGAAATGTTACGATGCCAAGGGATGGAAGCGGTCCAGGATCTCGGAATATTCAACCAAGTTTTGCATGGGATGCAGTGAAGGATTCCATCAGAACACAGGCAGAGCCTTTGTGCCGTGGGATAAGGAGCCAGGTCACACTCAGGCACGCTGGGTTTGACCGGCAAGTGCCAAACCCACAAGCCAAATGCTGTTCCACCTTTCTGTGGTTGCAAAATCTGAACCAAAGCTGCCTCTGTGCTCAGCCAGGGAGGGCCCTGGTCCTGCACAGGCAGCTTAATCCTTCTTCTGGCTCATTTTTCACTTTGTGCCCTCCTAAAAAGCTGCTTTTATGCACCAGCAGTTTTTGCCTGACACGACCTCATGAGGACAGGGCTTGAGACCACAAAGCAAGAGCACTTGCCCTCTTTTTTCACTGCACACCATTCACTGCTACTCCTTCTGGCCTGGGAGGTATTTTTGTTCGCTGCTGAGCACACAACTGGCCTCTTTTGTTCAGGCACTTCAGCCTCCCTGAGAACAAGAGAACCCACTGCTTTTCCAATGTGCTCAAACAAAAAGACTCTCAGCAATGTGGTTCATTTAACGGGCTCAGCGCTATTTCAGGAGGTGCTAAATGAGGGGAGTGTTTGAGACTCTCTCACCAAAGTAATCAGGGCTCACACACCTCCTTGCTTTTCCACCTTGGTGGGAAAAAACTAAATCCCTGCAGTAGCTGTTGCATGTGGGAATACTCTCATCTATGGTCCCACTCCAATCTTCCCAAAGCACCTGACAAAAGTTCTGCCATACATTTTCTCCCCCAGTATCTGGGGTTTCTCAGTGACTGTTTCAACTTCAGAGGGCTGGAGCCCCTCTGCTCTGGAGCCAGGCTGGGAGAGCTGGGGGGGTTCACCTGGACAAGAGAAGGATCCAGGGAGACCTGAGAGTCTCTTCCAGAGCCTAAAAGGGCGCCAGGAGAACTGGAGAGGGACCTGGGACAAGGGATGGAGGAACAGGACAAGGGGAAATGGCTTCCCAGTGCCAGAGGGCAGGGATGGATGGGATACTGTGAGGGAATTGTTGGCTGTGAGGGTGGGCAGGCCCTGGAACAGGTTGGGCAGAGAAGCTGTGGCTGCCCCATCCCTGGAAGTGTCCAAGGCCAGGCTGGACAGGACTTGGAGCAACCTGGGCTAGTGGAAGGTGTCCCTGCCCATGACAGGGTTGGAATGAGAATATCATTAAGGTGCCTTCCAACCCAAACCATTTTGGTCTGTGATTTCACAGCTTGTTACAAACCTGCCCGTTTTACTGCCCTACTCCCAATAATGCACCTCCCCTGGCAGCTGGAGCTCTGCCAAAGGGGATTTGAGTGCCTTCAGAGGACGGGCAGGAGAAGCACTTCAAAGTGAAAGTTTTATTCTCCAGCAGTGAAGCCCCCTCTCCTTCCGCCTGGAGCAACAGCAACCCTTCCATTCCCCTGGTTTCCAACAATATCTTCTCCTTCTGCAGAGTTACAAAAGGCCCAACCCAAAAATCAGCTCCTAAAACAACTGTCAGCAGTTTTTAAAGCCAGTTAAGTGGTTCACTGGAAGGAGAAGGGGAACAAACCGGCCTTGGAGGCAAACGTCAGTTCAGCTCCACTTGGCCATAGGAACTAAAATATTAAATAAAAATACAGGTGCACATTGGTGACCCCCAGAGCTGGCAGGGCAGGGGCTGGCAAAGCACAGGGTTTGCTGGCAGAGGGATGGCTGCAATGGATCTTCTTGCTGTACAGAGAAGAGCAAGACAGAGGGTTTACAGTTGCTTCATGGGAGCTGTCAAAAACCAGCATTTACCTGCTGCCATGTGGGGAGATGGAAGAAGAGGATGTATCTGCTGACTACAGGGCAAAATGTCACCTCTAAACCAGGAGCAGTCGTTTAAAAGCTGTGAGCCCAACCCAGAGAGGCTCCAGGAGCTGAGGAACACACAGCCTTGCTCAGAGCCTGGCTGGAACCCTGGCAGATCCTCACCTGTAAAAACACCAGCAGGTGTATGGAGTGACAGGGCAAGGGGGAATGGCATCACAGTGACAGAGGGCAGGGCTAGACTGGAAACTGGGAAGAAATTCTTCCCTGTG
>WBMV01008067.1:672386-710129 GCA_013396655.1 Campylorhamphus procurvoides
AGAAATTCTTCCCTGTGAGGGTGGGCAGGCCCTGGCACAGGTTGGGCAGAGAAGCTGTGGCTGCCCCATCCCTGGAAGTGTCCAAGGCCAGGTTGGACAGGGCTTGGAGCAATGTGGGATGGTGGAAGGCGTCCCTGCCTGTGGCAAGGGGATGGAATCAGATGGTATTTAAGGTGCCTTCCAACCCAAACCATTCCATGATTCTATGACGTGTCACAGGAACTGGATGCAACCATTAGAAGTCTTTGAAGGCAACACACTCAGAAACACAATGCTGGACCAGCACAAGGTATTGATGTCCATCTGGATCAGCACTGGAGCCTGTCAGTGGGAAGTGGAAATGCAACAGCACAGGCTGCATTTATTCTGCTCTGCAGCAGAGAGGGGATCTGTACAGGTGCCGCCAACAGTGTATCCAGGATTTACTTAATTCCAGTACACTCCGTGGCAGGGATCCAGTGACAGTTGTGTGACCTTCATTTGCTCATTGCCCAAGTGTGTATTTCACAGCACATACAAGTCATGTGTCATGACAGGTAATGCAAGCAGAGGAACAAGTTAAAAACTTCAGTGTTTCCATTTTTTTTTATCAAATGGAAAATTTAATCAAAAAATCATTGTCTCCTCTGTTTTTTACCTCGAGCACTGGTGCACGTTGCATAGGATTTGACAAGTATGGAGGTGAGAGTTTGAAAATCCCAGTTCCGGAGAAAACTGAGAAACCTGATTAAGAAGTTTTCTCAGAGTTAGGCTGCCCCGAGAGGTTGTGGACTCCCCATCCCTGGAAGTGTTCAAGGCCAAGTTGGATGGGGCTTGGAGCAATCTGGGATGGTGGAAAGTGTCCATGGCCATGGCTTGGCACAAGATGAGCTTTAGGGTCCCTTCCAACACCATTCCGTGATTTTAAGAATTACGGCAGGGTTACAACACTTTAACACCTGATTACTTTTTTGATGTTGTTCTCAGAAAACATTTGCAAAATGGCCATTCAGGATCTCATCTTTATTATCATGATGCCATCAACACCACAGAGATTTTGCCTCTTAGCAAATCCAGAGTATAATATTTAGATGTTTTAGAGCTTCAAGCCTGGAAAGCCATTTCAATCTTTAGAGCCTCAAGAAGCAATAAATCATAGCATTTTAGACAGCAGTTGTTTTTGACTCAGTATTACCGAGTTAAATTACTTGCAGCATTACAGCACAGTAATTCTGTGTGTGAGAAATGAGCAGCAGCACTTTGGTGATAAGGTTAGAGAGATATTTGTGCTAACGAGGAAATTTAAGCTCCACTCCAATGCCGTAACTCCGGAGCCTTTAGCACTGTCTCCTCAGCTTCCTCCAGGGACCAACTCGGTATCACTCTCACATACTTCTCTGCAGTGATGAAAGCACATTATAGGTTGATAAAAGGCAATCCGTGGTATTTCTTACAGGTCTCTAAAGATCAGCAATTTATTAAAAAGAGTTTTTCAGGAACCTGGTAAAAAACATAACGTTCCCCGTCAACACCTCCCACCGACTCCATCTTCCCTTAGACAAATTCCTGGAGCTGGCAATACAAAGCCTCTCTTCCCTAATTGCTGCTGTTTCACATTTGCAAATTACAAGTGGTGATGCCTCCTCAAGTGGTGATGCCTCCTCGCTTGTCAGCAGAGATTTATCAACCCCCTTCCCTGTCCAAAGGTCACACAAGCAAATCCCAGTGTGCTCTGAGCAGGAATCCAGAAATCCCTCTCTCCCTTCCTCCCTCCCCGCCTGAGCTGTCCCATCCACAACAGTGCACACCCCCAGGATGACACAACGCAGAATAAACCAGCTTAACTAATGAAAAACAAAGCTGCAATTATCAAATAAAAGAACAAAGGAGCTGTGAGAGCTTTGCTGTTCTTTATCCTCTGATGATGTATTTGCAACAGGTCTCCCAGGCACTGCTGTGAATTAAGAGTAATGAAGAGATGCTTTGGTTAAAGGCTACTGCATCCAGCTGTGCCTCCCTGCTAGAACACAAAGAAACCACCCAAAACTGACGGTCTGATTCTCACTTCCCACTTTAAACCAGCCCAGCAGTGTAAATGTGAGAATAAATTACACCCACACCTCCTCTAACAGCGGCGTGAATGAGCTGTAGCGAGAAGGATGAGCCAGCTGAAGATTTCCACTTAAGAACTACGGGAAACACGGAGTGCAGATGTTTTGCTGCCTCGTGCCTTGTGCAAGTGCTGCTTTCTGAGTGTGCTGGAGTTGCTCAGCTCTCCTTTGAACAGCACCTGGGAGCTGCAGCGTCGTGGGAGACACTGAAAACCAGGCACGGAAAGGCCCAATAAATGAACCATCCAAAAATTCCTTTTACTGTGCCTGTACCTTCACTGGGATAAAAATCTCTCTCCCGGCCCACCTGCTGCTGTGAAGCTCTTGGATTCATCCCCACAGGTGAGAAAAGCTTAAGCCAAGTCCTTCTGTGTGAAATCAGGTGAAATCAGTTAAATCAGCCAAGTCAAGTGGAATAACCAGGCAAGGAACTCTGCTCCTTTCCAGAGTATCCTCATCCATCGTGGGTCACACCACTTGACTTCAGGCCAGTTACTCCTTTGGCTTCCCAGGGCACTCTGCAGACTGAGTGACACTGAGCAGGGTCACCACCCAACAACTCACCCCTTGTAGGACTGTGTCACCCCCAAAAGCCCCGAACAATGATGGACTGGCAGGGATGCAGGACACTGGGGCAGAAGGGGAAGCCTGGCACAAGGATTGCGCTCTGATGTCTTGCCAAGGTGCTTGCTCCACGACCTCAACTTCAGCATTAATATTATTCTTTCTATGTTGCTTTGTTTAAAACAAACCAGATTGAAAACAGAAGATGTACCTGTGTGGCTCAAACAGCAGCAGGGCAAGTTCAAGTCACCCTGTGGTTTATTGACTTTGGGATGTCTCACGTCTATCTGAGTCACGGAATCATAAAATCATGGAACAACAGAATCACAGAACTGGCTTGGAAAAGACCCTTAAGATCACCAAATTCAACCATCGATCCAGTATCCTCACCATGTTCACCACTAAACCATGTCCTCAAGTGCCACATCCACACCTTTTTTGAACCCTTCCAGGGATGGTGACATGGACATCCTATCCAGAAATCAGAGCCTTACAGTCCATAAAACCTTATTCTCTGCTGTGAGGCTGGTGAGACACTGGAACAGGTTGAGCAGGGAGGTTGTGGATGCCCCAACCCTTTGGCTGGCCAGGCTGGACAAGGCCTTTGAGCAACCTGGTTTAGTGAGAGCTGTCCCTGTCCAAGGTAGGGGGAGTTGGGACTAGATGATCTTTAAGGTCCATTCCAACCCCTTAATGTTCTATGATTCTCCTTTTTCCCCCCAAATTTTGAGGGATTCTGCCTCACTCCCGAGACTCCAGAATGTGTCATCTAAGTCTGTTACAGTGGATTGAAAGCAGAAAAAAGGTCAAAATACACGTCCCAGGATGATACCACCAAACTGGGTGGGATGGCACCAGAATATTTTGGTAGAAAAAGATTTTAGAAGCTCCTTTTTTTAAACTGCGGTGCTGAGAGCGAGTGGCACTCAGTGTTTCCCTCACAGCTTAATTCAATTTTGCTCTCTCTAAAAATAAGGAAGCGGCACATTAATCCCAAATCCCGTAAACACAGACTTGTAAACACTCCCCACCACCCTCGTCACCCATGCTGGGGAGGGCTGGCCCATGTTTTCCAAGCCTGTTTGAAAGCAGATGGCAGCCACATAATTCGGATTCGGTGCAATCTGTTGCTGGTGGGGGTAAAAAAAAAGAAAAAAAATCTCGACTGTCTCTCGTAGAAATGTAAAACCTGGGAAGTTCAACCCACTCCGTAGTTTTGTGAGATGTTTTGTAACAGTTTTGCCAACAGCCCCAGCTCTGCTCGGGGAGAACACATGCTTCCTGTTCTCAGGCTTAACTCAGCAGTGAAAAAACCCCTCGGATAACTCCGGGAAGGGTTAGTTGTTTGCTCAGCTCTCAGCCTGACTTTGCATCCTGCACACGCACCCACCGTTCATGACAACGAGATGGAGACTGAGCCACTTTATCTACCCCTTTTTTTATCACAGCATCTAAGATCTTATGGAAAATACATATAGATTACAGGGAAATGCTTTCTGTCCCCCTAAAAAACCCCACACTGTCAGCATGTTGATGGATTTCCTGTGGTTTGGTGAAGTTTGCCTGGTGGGGCTCAAAACTGGATGATGGATTTTGTGGATCCCGAGCAAACAGGGTCAAGTCACTTCCCTCTGCCTACAAGTTGTGCTGCTGCTTAAAGAGCCAGGGATGTTGGTTGATGATTCTCTTGGCCAGAGAAAGGAATGGAACTGGGGAAGAGTCTGGAGCATCAGAAGCAGCTGAGGGAGCTGGGGGGCTCAGCCTGGAGAAAAGGAGGTTCAGGGGGGACCTTCTGGCTCTACAACTCCCTGATGGATCCAGGGCAGGGTCGGGCTCTGCTCCCAGGGAACAAGGGACAAAGGGAAACAGCCTCAAGCTGCGCCAGGAGAAGTTTAGATTGGATATTGGCAACAATCCCTTCGTGGTAAACAGTTCTCCTCCCCTGGCTCTAACATCCCATCTTAGATATGGAGATACTGTGGGAGACACTTCTGAAAGCCACAGTCGAGGTAAATCATAGAACAGAATCACAGAATGCTTTGAGTTTGGAGGGACCGTAAAGCTCATCCCATTCCAACCCCCCAGTCATGGGCAGGGACACCTTCCACCAGACCAGGCTGTTGGGTTTTGCCATCCACTGTCCTCCCCTCACCCACAAATCCAGCCACTTTAACCTACAAGATCACCAGGCTGGTCAGACATGATTTACCCTTGGTAAATCCACGCTGATTGTTCCCAAACCCTTTCCTTCCCTGTACATGCCTAGAAACTTGTTACAAGAGGACTCAATCCATGATGTCCCCAGGGGTCCAAATGGAGATGACTGCCCTGCAGCTCCTTGGATTGCCCTTGAGGTCTCAGGAAGATGGGTGCAATACCTGCCTTTCTCCCATCCCTGAGGGCCTGCCCCACTCTCCATGGATTATCAGAGTGGCCTTGCTTTAACATCAGCCACCTCTCAGCACCTCCAGACGGAACCCATCAGGTCTCATGGACTTGCAAGTGCTCCCTGACTCAACCCTCACCCACTGCTGCTGTTTCTCTGTGTCTCAAACACCTTCACTAATGACAGAGGCCAAAGCTCCAGAGCAGATGATCATGGAATCACTTAGGTTGGAAAAACCCTCTGACATCATCAAGTCCAACTATTTAACCAGCACTGTCAAGTCCACACTCAACCACATCCCAGGTGCCACATCTACACAGCTTTTAAACACATCTTGCTGTCCTCGACGTGGCTTTGTGAGCATCAGCTCTAAGTGAGCTCTGGCTTTCCCAACACAAACCCAACACGCCTGGCTGGTGTTTCTAACCTCCACCCATGTAGCCAGGCTCTGCTTCCACCTCCTGAATATTGCTTTTTTTGCATACTGAAAGCAAAATGAACCACCCTGCCCTGTTGTGCCTCTAGCAGAGGTCACAACACGGTGCCTCCGAGTGACAAACATCTCCGACCCTCTCAGAACTCGAGGGTTTGATAGTTCTTCTCTCCAAGCATGAAAAACTGGATAGTGCTGCTAGTGATTAGTTAAGGCCCTTCACAGCAGCCTGTAAATAACCCTGGCTTGACACAAATGCCAGTGGTCACAAAGCTTCAAAGTCCTTCTTCAAAACTGGCCAATTTTATTTGACTGGGTTTCTCTGCGCAGGAATGAATTTTGGAGGCTGATTCTATGTGATACAATCAGGATGTTTTAGTTCCTGGAGATAAGTTGACACTTCTCCTCCTACCCCCAGCTATAAACTTGAGAAGCGTGACACAGATTTCCTACAAACTTACAAATGTTTGCTTTGCTGCAGCAGCCTCAAAGTGCCTTCACTGGGTTTTTTGGGGTTTGTTTTTTTAAATAAAATTCACTAACCTGAAGTTACG
The DNA here is from genome assembly GCA_013396655.1 of Campylorhamphus procurvoides. NCBI lineage: Eukaryota > Metazoa > Chordata > Aves > Passeriformes > Dendrocolaptidae > Campylorhamphus > Campylorhamphus procurvoides. Next base: position 678,414 of record WBMV01008067.1, read on the forward strand.
ATGTTTCTGTGATCCCTGATGTTTATAAACACTAAATGAAGCTTTCAATGAGCACGTTGATATTCTCACCAGCACAGAGCTGCCTTGCTTTGGTTTTTTTGCCTTGGGGTGAAATGCAGCTGTAAATCCCCCCATCCAAGAGTTACAGCAGAAACTGGACACCAGCTGGTGAGCTGGGCTGAGCTGGAACTTTACTGGAATACTGGAAAATGTACCACAACACGAGATTAGAAAGTTCTTCTTGTCATTTTTTTTCTTCATAAAACCATCTACTTAAGTTCCTGCAACACTCTTCCCTGATCTCACCTCAAACCATTATTTCAATACTTGGACTTAAAATCTCCTCCTACTGTTGGTACCATCAACTCTCCACCTAAATGACATTGAGGATGAGGTGACATGGGAAGACTTTTTGATGCAATTGATGCATTTCCTTGGTGCATTAAGCAATGTCAGCTAAACAAATTGAAACAGGGTAGGGATATATTAGATATTTTAGGAAGAAATTCTTCCCTGTGAGGGTGGAAAGGCCCTGGCAAAGGTTGGCCCAGAAAAGCTGTGGCTGCCCCAACCCTGGAGGTGTCCAAGGCCAGGTTGGATGGGGCTTGGAGCAACCTGGGACAGTGGGAGGTGTCCCTGCCCATTGGACTAAATGATCTTTAAAGTCCCTTCCAACCCAAACCATTCTGTGATTTCAGACCAGTGGCCCACCTTGGAGGATGTGCTGGCTTCATAAGGGACCAAAACTCTTCAGGAGATGGCAAAAGGACCAGTCCATTAAGCCACTCCTTCCATTTCCCTCTGTGGAGGACAATTACTAAAACTGCCTGCAGCCCAGAAGAGGAGCTGCAGGAATTTGTTCCTGACTTGCTTCTGTGCTAAAAGCAAAGGCACAAAGCCTTTTTAACCCATATGGAATCACTGAATGACATAAAAACTCTCCCATGCCGGAGCTCCAGGAGTGTTTGGACAACGCTCTCAGGCACAGGATGGGATTGTTGGGGTGTCTGTGAAGGGCCAGGGGTTGGACTGGATGACCCTTGTGGGACCCTTCCAGCTCACCATACTCTGTGATTCTACTCAGTACCCTCCCTGGTGAGCAGTGTGAGAACATCTTTCTCAGGTCCTGCAAGGTCTGGCATTTCCCACCTGCTCTGCCTTGGAGCAGCTGCTGTGGCTCAGCTTCACCCGAGTCTGCTGCTGCTGACAAAGCAGCGCCCTTGCACTACGGCCTCATTCACTGCTGCCTGCCCCACATTAGGAACTGTGGGGGCAGGACCTAAGGCAGCTGCTCCCACGGATGATGGGTTGTGCCAAGTTTTAATCAAGGAATCACACAATCAATTAGGATGGAAATTCCTCTGAGATCACTGAGTCCAACTTATGGCAGAACACCACCTTGTCAACTAGACCATGGCACTGAGTGCTATATCGTCTTTCCTTAAACATCTCCAGGGATGAGGACTCCACCCACTTCCTGGGCAGCCCCTTCCAATGTCTGACCATCCTTTCCATGAAGAAATTCCTCCTGGTGTCCAGCGTGCTCCTCCCCTGGCACAGCTTGAGGTTGTTTCCACATGTCCTGTCCCTGTTCCCGGATAGCAGAGCCCGACCCTGCCCTGGATCCATCAGGGACTTGCAGAGCCAGAAGGTCCCCCCTGAGCCTCCTTTTCTCCAGGCTGAGCCCCCCCAGCTCCCTCAGCTGCTCTCTTAGGAAGGGTGGTACCAAGTGATGATGTTCCTGTGCCAAACCTCGCTCTGCCAAAACCACCCTGCAGACTGTCTGCAGCATTAACAACACTGAAAGAGCTGAACCAGGGTCTGCTTCCTCCTTTGGGGATGGTCTGGCTGCTTCCCCTGGGTTTTGTCACCACTCCAGGTGACACTCTAGACGGTGGACCAATGTCCAACTGCAGGGTCCATCCCAGTGTGTCAGTTCAGTGCCTGGCAAACCAAACCCATGTTAAACCCAGCACAACTGCCAGCTTGGAATTATGTGCCAGGTCTTGACCAGCACATCATGTCTGAGGTGGTACCAAGATCAGAGGACAAGTTTTAATGCCCTGGAGCCAAGAGAGGCTCCTCTCTGTCTCTTCAGAGTGCCATTTCACAGAATCCATCTCTCCAGGAGTGCTCTTGCTCACTTTAAAAGTTATAGATGTGATTTCCACAGGATTCATTTTGACAAAACAAGACTTTTAGCATCCCTTTTATAAATCACCTCATCTCACAGCAAACTTCAGGTTTAACATTCACTGTACAAACTCACATATACCCAGGCAGGAATGTTAAACTGGGAATGCTCTGCAACTGGAGAATGATGTGCAGGGGGATACAGAAGGATGCTCAGTGTGAGAGCTGTCCAAGAGCAAGCCAGCTCATGCAGTCACCTTTCACTAATCATGAGGAAAAAAGCTTTGTGAAAGACGAATAAATCAAAGGGATAATTAAGAAGGGACTGTTTTTGAACTGCGTAAAATCTGGAGGAAGATGTCAACACTCAGTCTTAACACCTCCTTCAACAAAGCCTTCCACTTGCAGCCTCTACCACGTTGCTGCATGGATCAGTTTTCAAATCTTTTAAAGCAAAGTGGAGCTCTCCAGCCTCACACTACTTCCAGGATATTGATCCCAAGCAGGCAAAAATCAGCAGCCATCATTATTACAGGTGTCAAAAGCAGATATTTTGTTGTAACTTGGACAGCAGTTACAGCAGGTGAGGTATTTGTGCACCTACTTGGCCTAAATAGCAATACAAAAAGAGCAGTGAGTCTGTGTCTATAGCAAAATGGGGAAAACCACAGTTGTCTGCTAAGAATGCAACCTCTGCCTCAGAAGGAAGTTTGGGGCATATCTTAATGTTGTGGAAATTCCATTTGTTTCAGTAATTAAATCTCCCTCTTGTTACCCCACTCCTATCAGGTTTCCCATATAAATGACATGATCACTTTTACCAGTTAGGAAAGTTGGGCTTTCAGCACTACTTTTTCTGCACTACTTCAGGCTCACTCATCTATACAATCAGCTTCTTTTTTCCACATAAATACTCCTTTCTAGGAAAATTAACTCAAAGTAGTTCCAATGTTCATGTAATCAAGAACATAAACAGAGTGAAAGACACAAAAGGAGTTTTTAAAGGGACAAAAGCTCTTGCTTTTGCCCCTGAGAGGATCAGGATTTCTAAAGGGGCAAAACCTCTTGGGTTTGCACCTGAGAGGATCAGGCTTCCCACTTATTTCTGTCTGCAGAAATTGCCCCCAACATCCTGACACAGAACACTAACATAAAAGTGCTCAAAACCCTGCTGGCTGAAAAGACAGCCAAAAAAACCCAAACCCAAACCCTTAAAACAAAAGAACCTAAAGCTTGGAATTTCCTCTTAACACCTCTTCAAGCATTCACTGTTCACTGAGCCTTTCATTTCCTTCTCAAATAACCTCCCACTGAGTTAAACCAACACAATCGAACAGAATCCCTAACCAGGCCAGCACGGAGAGCTTCCCCACATCCACGGAACACGTGGAGATCTATCACACCCCCTCCTGTAGTGTCTGAGCTGGGATAATTCAGCTGCAGGAGCAAACCCAGAGCCCTGGGCTCAGATCACACATCCCTTCAGCCAAAGGTTTACTTGGAAAAGAGAGATGTGCTCAGGGATGGCCAGATCTGTGAGCACAGGATGATGAAGCCCAGTGAAAAATAATCACAGGATCATTTAGGTTGGAAAAGACCTCCAAGATCACCGAGTCCAACTTTTGACCAACTACCACCGTGTCAACCAGAACAACTGGTGCCTTCTGCTGAACTCACGTGTGGATTCTCTGACACAACGTGGCAGCTTTTACTCCACAGGCACTGTAAGAGGCTTTTGTCTCCTCTGTTTTCATGGACTCTGTAACTTATTTGTTACCTGAAAAATCTACTCTGGAAAGTCTGGTTGCAATGGGTCGAATTCAAAAGTGGCTACAGAGACAAGCTCTGTGTCTCCTGCACACAGAGAGAACATCACAATAAGCATCAAACAATTTCACAGAATCACAGAAAGGTTTGGGTTGGAAGGGACCTTAAACATAATTTTGGTCCAACCCCCTGCCATGGGCAGGGACACCTCCCACCAGCCCAGGTTGCTCCAAGCCCCATCCAACCTGGCCTTGGACACTTCCAGGGATGGGGCAGCCACAGCTTCTGTGGGCAACCTGTGCCAGGGCCTCCCCACCCTCTCAACCAAGAATTTCTTCCCAATATCCAATCTAAATCTAAAATTCAAAAGAGAGTAATTATCCACTGTTTTATGTCATGCTTTTTCATGACTCAGATCTGTTGATATTATGATACAGGACATCAAAACAAGAAAATAAAATCACTATGGAAAAACATTTTTTCGGACAAGTTTTTTAAGAAGCAGCATAAATACAACCACTGTTTCTTCTCAGTCACTTTGCTCTGCGGATACTTGAGAAAAACTAAATAAAAACTGGCAAGGAGTAGCCTCACTCCTCTCCTTGTGCTGGAAGAAAATCTGTGTGTCCTAAAGCTCCTGTGACAGCAGGTGACACCATCACAGCAGTGACAAAGCTCTCACCGGGTGCTGGGCTCATTTCACTGCAGCTCACTTTAGACATCTTTGTATCTCACGTGACCACAACACCCTCTTCTTCTGGTCCCTCTGCCACATCCCACAGTCCAGACACAGCCTGGACCTTCCCATCCCAGCTCCCCCCACTGCCCCAAATCTTGGGCTCAGCTCTGCCACTCACCCGTCCCCACATTCCAACTTGTGATTCCTTCATCGTGTACCTCCTCAGGGACATGATACCTCCCAAGTGCTTATTTTAAGCACCTCAGAAGCTGCTCAGATCTGTGCAAAACAGCAACCCAACTCTCTGCCAGCCCCTGCTTCAGATTCTGCACCAAACTGGGGCATCCTTGGGATCTGTGAAGGGAGCTTTGAAGATCCCACTGCCTCCTTCACACTCCTCCTGGCCTCCATCCTGCTGCCTTTCTTTAAGCTCACATGGTCGAAGAGGACACTTCTATCAGGAGAGAATAGTCTTCTTTCCTCTCCTGCAGTCTTCAGGGTGGCCAAAGTTAAATATGAACATTTTTGTTTCTTTCTAGTGAAAATTAATCTGTTTTACACACCAAGCACAAAGCCACAGAAACTGGGGGGAAAAAACTGGTTGTGCCTGAGGAACAGGTAAATCCTTTGTGGGAAGGGATGTGCTGTGAGCCTGTCCCCTCCCACTGGGATGGTCAGTGATGCAGCACTGTCTCAAGTGTCCAGAGACATCCTGAGTAATCCTGTGTCAATCCACACCATCCCATGAAACACAAGGAGGAAGAGTATTTTCTCCCAGCACCTCAAAACCACATGGAATCGTGGAATCAGTTTCAGAATCACAGAATGGTTTTGGCTGAAGGGACCTTAAAAATCATCTCATTCCAACCCCCTGCCATGGACAGGGACACCTTCCACTAGACCAGGATGCTCAGAGCTCCATCCAGCCTTGCCTTGGACACTCCCCCACAACTTCTCTGGGCAACCTGTGCCAGGGCCTCCCCACCCTCACAGCCAAGAATTCCTTCCCAATATCCAATCTCATCTTATTCTCTTTCATTTTGAACCCAGTCCCCCTTGTCATGTCACTCCATAATCATGTAAATAGCCCTTCTCCATCTTGTAGGATTCCTTCAGGTACTGGACAAATTAGGTCACCCCAAAGCCTTCTCTTCTCTAGGCTGAACAATCCCATTTCTCTCAGCCTTTCCAAGCAGAAGAGGTGTCCCTTCCCTCTGGGTACAACTCCACTGCAGCTTTCCCACCTCCCTCCCACCCCCCTTACCCACTGCAGATTATAAGTGAAAAAACACTAAATCCAAGCTGAACCAGTGACAAGCCAACCCAGCTCCCATTCTCTGCTGCAAAAAACAAACCCATGTTCTGGCTGCAAGGTCGGCACATCGAGGGGCTCTGGACTCTGCCAAGGCAACCCACGGATATCACAGGGACCTGACAAAGGCTGACAGCAGACTTTTCCTCACATCCTCTGCCAGGTCTCCTGTGTGCCAAAATATTCATCCACCTCTATCCCCCTCCCTGAGAAAACACCCCCCAGCTCTGCCTTACCCTAATCCAGGGGCAGAGTCGATATGCAGGACAGAAAGCAGCAGCTCAGGTGACACCAGGTGCTTTTTATTTCAATTTTCAGCTGCTCTGGAGTCCTACCTGGTGGCTGCTGAGCCAAGCCTGCAGAGCCTGGCATTGGTAGCTGCATTTCTGCTTCCTCAGAAAGCCAGCAGTTAATGGCATTCAGGCTGACTCAAGAATCATGGAAATATCTTTATTAAGCATGTCAGAAAACGTAGCAAAATGCTGTGTCGAACAATTGGCCGTAGCAATGCTACTCAGCTCTGCAAAGCAAGGCTGGATCACATCTGATGTGTTACATAAAATATATGTCAGCATTTTCCTGGCAATAACAATAGAGCAGTTGCTGGAAAACCTTAACAGGCTGCAAATAAAATATTTGGAATTGTGGTCACTGCGGAGCTTAACACACTCAGCTGGAGACTCACATGTCTCAATCCCCTTACAGGAGTGCTGAATAAGCCCACATTTTTAGGTATATAAATACACAGTGGTGAGTTTAAGGTCTTCTCATATATTTCAGGTATAAAAGACGTTTTTATTTAGCTCTGTCTATGCATTCCTGCATATAGGCATATGACCGAGATGCAAAAAAAAGGAGATGAAAGCAGGAAAGTAAGGCCAGTGTGAGGGAGGAGAGACAGGCAGCAAAGTTGTTAGTGAGGCTTGAAAACTGCTGAGATTACTCAAGAAAGAAATCAGAAATAGTAAGAAAGCAGTGGATGATCACACAAGGAGGAGGGAAAGCATTGAAAGGAGGGGATGGGGAAATGAAAAAAATAGAAAAAAAAATTCAAACAAACAAACCCAAACCCAAACCAACAAGCAGAGAACTGACTTTTCACTGAGCTGTAGAATTTCCAGGGGTCAGAGAAGAGTACCAGGAGCCAGGAATGTACCCTGAGAGTTCAAGCATGTGACTTCTGCCTGAAATTCTGTCCATTTAGAGCTCTGGATTTTGTCCTTACATGGCTTTGGGAACCCATCAATTGCTGGCCCACACACCCATCCCAATAATCTGTCTCCTCAGTGCTCTCACTGAAGCAGAAGCTGCTTTGGCACTTTGGTGGATGGAGAACCCTCCAACTTAACCCAACCACAGGCCAGCAGAGGTGTCCTCCCGTGACTTCTTGTGACCTGACCCTATGGGAAAAACTCCCACTTGTACCAGTGCTCCCAGTGACTCCAGTGGGGCTCCCAGTAGAAACCTCCTTCCCTAAACACACCTCCCCATCCAGCCTGGGCTCACCCCACAGTGTGGGCAGCAGGGGAGGGGGGGGATTCTGTCCCTCTGCCCCTCAGGTGAGACCCCACCTGCAGAGCTGCCCCCAGCCCTGGGAACAACAGCACAAGGACCTGGAGCTGCTGGAGAGAGTCCAGAGGAGGCCCCGGAGATGCTGCAGGGCTGGAGCCCCTCTGCTCTGGAGCCAGGCTGGGAGAGCTGGGGGGGCTCACCTGGAGAAGGGAAGGATCCAGGGAGAGCTGAGAGCCCCTTGCAGAGCCTAAAGGGGCTCCAGGAGAGCTGGAGAGGGACTGGGGACAAGGCATGGTGGGACAGGACACAGCGAATGGCTTCCCAGTGCCAGAGGGCAGGGCTGGATGGGATACTGGGAAGGAATTCCTGACTGGGAGGGTGGGGAGGCCCTGGCACAGGTTGGGCAGAGAAGCTATGGCTGCCCCAACCCTGGAAATATCCAAGGCCAGGTTGGATGGCACTTCGAGTGACATGGGCTAGTGGAAGGTGTCCCTGCCCATGGCAGGGGGTTGGAACAAGATAAGCTTTAAATTCTCTTCCAACCCCAACCATTCTGGGATTATCAGTAAAAATCCCTCTGGCACAGCAAAAAGCCAGAATTCAACCTGACCTGAAAACAACCACACAGGCACTGACTCTACACCGGTTCAGATTAAATTCCACATTTCTTCTAAGTTAGGAAGCTCCAAGACTTTCCAACTTTTTCCCCTGTAATATCCCAGGATCATCAAGTGCTCAGGGCTAGGATGGAACAGCTGGAAAAGAGCTGTGCACAGGATATACTCAGCCCTGTGATGCTCCCTGACAGGAGCAGGACTAGGTTGGTGGCTGTGCTGTGTTTCAGGTACTTTTGAAGAGACTGACACCAGCAGAAACAAAGCACTTGCATTTCTGTGAGTGCAGTCATCCCAGGAGAGCACTTCTGAAAGGTTTAGGAAGCCTTTTGATTAGAAAGGAAATTGGAAATCCCTGCTACAGATCCCAGCACACAACAGGCAAAAAACCTCCTGTCACCAAAACTACCCATTTAATTGTTTGGGGTTTTTTCACAGCTCTACCAGAAAATGAGTTACACAGAAAACCAGATTAAGGGGAAGGAGGAACAGAGAGGGCTGTTAGTGTGGTCTCACCATCACCTCCCTGCTCCAGGTAATTCCAGCTTTGTCCAAACCTAGCACAGAGAAAACCCTGCTCCTACCTATTTTATCTGGATGTCTCTTTAGAGATGACACTACTGGGTGCTGGTTTTAATGCCTCTTGACACCTCTCAAGGTTCCTGATCTTACAAGTAGTGCAAGGTGCCTTTCCCACCCTTCCCAGCTCCCCTTCTTCATTGCAAAACTGCAGCAGATAAGGACTTAGCCCTAAACCCAACAACTTAAATTAGTCATCCCACTGAAGGGGGTGTTCAGTCTGGAGAAAAGAAGGCTCTGAGGAGACTTTGGAGCCTCTTCCAATGCCAAAGGCGCTCCAAAAAAGCTGGAGAGGGACTTTGGACAAGGTCTGGAGGGATAGGACAAGGGGGAATGGCTTCCCACTGACATGGGATGGTACCCACACACATCTGGTGGTGGAGGGGTTGAACATCAATAATATTTCTTTGCTATTGCTACAAAAGAAAAAAAAAGCCAAATAATTAGAAAGCTGGGCCTGTCTTGACACAGAATTGAACAGCTGATCCTTCTCCCTGGGTCCTTTTGCAGGGATTTGCAGCAGGGACACAGCACCGACTCCACAAAGACCCTGGGACATTAATAATGTCTTGTAGCATCCTGGGCAGAGCCCCAGCTCATCCTGGGATGTGACAGACCAGGTGAGGAGAGCTCTGGGCTCCACAGACAGAGGGAAAAGGCTGGAGGAAGCAAAGCTTTACAGGAGCAGGAGGGTGGGGAGATCTGGCAGCCCCACCAGAAAGGCAAATTCGCTTTTCTTAGATTATTTAGGGTCTCCCCCTAAATCTTCCTCGGCCCTGCCTCGTCTAATGCTGGCCCTGCCAGAGACACTAATTCTCCCTGCCTCATCTGTTTGGATTTGCTTACTTCCTAATTTATCCAACGCCTAGCTCCATGGTGGCTAAGCATTTTAATCACAGTGATTAACACACTGAGCAAGAACAAAACAAAAATGGTTAATCAAAGGCTATTAGCAGTGTTTGAATGTCTCGACGCCGCGTTTTACACATGAATGCTGGTTAACGATCATCTCCCCACGACGTTCCCACGGTCTCGGATTTACTCCTTCCTCTGCCAGCTCCACAGTTTGCCACCACCACAGCAGAGATTTTGACCCATTTGGCACCAGGAGGACACAACTCTCTCCTGCAGGAAACACTCAGGATTTGCAGCCGGTCTGAAGTGTTTGAAGCCACGAGGAATCACCAGAAAATCCTCGTGAGAAGGAGCACAGTGGGATGGAGGTGCAACCTCTGAGGCACCAAACTCCCTGTGACTCCACCACGAAGAGGATCCTTCCCAAACTAAAGGATAGGACAGATCTACAAGAACTGTCATTATTAGAAGTCTTAACTAGTGTTTGTCACACAGGGGTATTATTTATGTACAAACATATAGAGTTGGGGATTAATATAAGCCTGGACTTGCTCCTACAACCCTACTCACCATCCCAAAATTATTCCCAGCATCAAAACAGAGTCCAGTGCCCAACTGGGAATCAGAACCCCCGAGTGAAGCAATGTCAGCACACAAAGAGGCTCCAGGATTACTCCCAGGGGGACACCAGGATGCCCTAATACCTGGCCAAAGCATTCATTTGGGAAGCCCAAACCTCAGAGAATGAGTTACCTGGGCAGGGAAAGTGTGTCTTATCTGTGTTTGTAAAGCCCTCTGTAAATCAACAGCCTTGCACAAACAGGATTTAAAACAAAAATACAAGTGCAGCAACAGGGTTTATGGCTTTAAATACATCTCCAGTGGTTTAGGCTGTGAGCACAGAGCTGAATGGTTTATTTACAAGTCACTGCTGCTTAAAGTAAAGCAAAATTGTAGGTTTGTTTTGGGGTTTTTTTTGATAGTTAATACAATTAAAAGCAGCCAAAAAAAGGTTTGGTCACTCTTCCACACTTTCCATTCCGCTGCCTTCAACTGGTCCTTCTGCCACTGAGCTTTTTCTGAGGTCCCTCTGGCCAAATAGGTTTTACTTTTCTGAAGAAATAGAGCACCATGGCTGCAGTACTGGCTCCTGGGTTCAAAAGCCACCAGGAAAAGCTGAATGCTGGGTGAATTCATGGAATTGTTGAGGCTGGAAAAGACCTCTAAGATCACTGAGTCCAGTCATTAACCAGTAAGTCAGAAAATGCTACAATTACACGCCTGCACACAGATATTCATCTCCATTGTGATAAAAAAGGGTCTATTTGGTGGGAAACTGGAAGGAAATAAAATGAGCAGGTTTTTATATCCCTTTTCCAACCAGTCACCACTTCAGGGACATTAATCATTTTAGCTCCATCTTTGCTTTGTTAGAAGTGTCTGATTACAGCAAAATGGTAGTTTTGGGGGTTTTACCTCCAATTTTGAGGTTTTTGAAAATGTGCAGACACATATCCAAAGTCATGGGACTGTGCAATAGAGAAGAGACAACTCAAGCTGGACCTCAATCAGCTCAGTCTCCAGTCACTCAGGTCCCTTAAAACAGCATTACCAGCCACAGGAAGCAATAACCACATTGAACCTGCACATTGTTAATTTAAAAAGCCTGGCTGGTAGATCTTTACTTTGATCATCCCAGCCTTCCACCAGTTCTACTCCACCACTGACTCTTTATTTATAATTTACTATCCAGGTGTCTCTGGGACAACTTAATACCCCGTGATGGTCTCTCATCTCCTCCCTGCTAATGAACATAATAAATAACTACAGTAAGCATTACAATCAATATTACACTCTGCTCACATCCTGCAGAACATGAGGTCTGTGGCCTGCATTCCTGCTGGAGATGAAAAGTCTCCCTGGGGTCTGGATCTGCTCAGTGCTCAGGCAGGGCAGGTGAATTAGCAGTGGTGGGCTGGGATCCCAGGGGACATCCATACTCTCCGAAGGGCTGGGAAGGCACCACGCAGCTCATGGTGTAATGGTTCAGGTGAGATGCAAAGAATGGCTTTAAAATTAAAGAGGTAAGATTTAGATTGGATATTGGGAAGAAATTCTTGTCTGTGAGGGTGGTGAGGCCCTGGCACAGGTTGGGCAGAGAAGCTGTGGCTGCCCCATCCTTGCAAGTGTCCAAGGACAGGTTTGAGGGTGCTTGGAGCAACCTGGGCTAGTGGAAGGTGTCTCTACCCATGGCAGGGGATGGCACTGGATGTCCTTTACTGTCCCTTCCAGCCCAAACCACTCCATGATTCTATGAAGAGACATCAGAGCTTTATGCACTGAGTAACCACTGTGAACAAAGCTACAGCTCCTTTTCTGGTTTGAGAAAATAAATTATTTTAATGGGTACTATCATAGTCCAAAGTACTATTAACTGCATGAGGGGAACAGGCTGCAGCTACTTGGAATTTTCCTTCCTATAAGGAAGAATAACAGAAAACTCTTGAGATGATGAATTCACCTGCTTTTCACTTTGTTTCCTGCCCTTAGAAATTCAGACGAACCCCACACAAGATTTCACGCTGCCTCTTGTCAAAGCCATGATTTTCCTCAATTCATTGACCAGCTCTTCACCTTCTGCTGACCCTTCTCCTACACCGACGGCTCCAAGGCGTGAGCCAAACCACGTTATCCAGCAGCTGAAATCAGACACAAGCTTTTCTTCTTAAAACATCCATCACCTTTGAGATCACTTATTACACCACTTGGTAGCCTCCCAGAAAGTATTCAGCCAACACACCTCCCTGCAACGCCCACACTTCCTTCCCAGTACTCACCCTCTGCCAGGATTTTCCTTCCATACATCTCGCAGTCGGGATCACAACCTGCTGCAAGAAAATCACTGAGGACCCAATTCTCACCAGACCCTGCGGCGAGTTACTCCAAGTGGTAAAAGATGGGAAAAGGGATTGAGAAAGCACAGCTTAATGACTCATCTGAGAGCTGCTGGAGCTATTCCTGGTTTCACGCCAAGGAATCTCCGTGTAGAATCACCCCAGGTACCCTGTTTGTCATGTGTGTCCCAGGGGGAGATGGGATTTGATCCAGAGGGGGCATCACAAAGTCTGTGTCCTGTTTTCAGAGCTGGGTTTCCCTCCTCAGCTCTCTGCAGACCACAGGCACTTTTAAATGCAATCTTTTAGTGGAAGGTGAGCCTGCCCGCAGCAGGGAGTGGGAACTGGGGGATCTTTAAGGTTCCTTCCAACCCAAACCACCACAGGATTCTGTGATTCTGTAAAATCCTTCACTCTAAAACACACTTTGACTGCAATGTAAATAAAATGCATTTGTGCCAAAAAATCCAACAGCTCAAGAGCAATTTCTCTATACATATTCCCAAAGCCCAATGCACATGAAACATAATTACCTAATAAAATATCAAGAACAAGCACAAGTCTTCCAAAACTCCTTCATCAGCTTCTCATCTAACTGCAGAATCAGAGAATTATGGAGTCATTGAATAGTTTGGGTTGGAAGGGACCTTAAAGACCATCTCATTCTATGCCCTGTCGTGGGCAGGGACACCTTTCACTGTCCCAGGTTGTTCCAAGCCTCCTCCAACCTGGCCTTCAACACTTCCAGGATAGTCTGGGTTCTAACTCCAGCCAGAAGATACTGCACATGAAAACCCTAAAAAATATATGGATCTTCAAGTCTTTCCAGTATATGACAGATTCTCAGCTGTCATTACTTTATTGACACACAACCAGGAAACAATTTGGTCCTGCACATCATAAAATTGTAACTCATTAGGGTGGGAAAAGATCTCTAAGAAGACTGAGTCCAACTCTCAACATCAACACCACAGAGAAGCTGGAAAACTGACACTAGAATATTCAGTATCTTGCTCCACTTAAGAGTATCCACAATTAATCTATGGAAAAGTTTTTGTTGCACAGGTATTTTCCCTCTCTTCAAGGGGCAGAAACTCACCCTGCTGGTTTCAGCTCTTCCAGGATAACTTACTATGTCTAAGGCTCAAGCAATCCCGATTCCACAGAGGAATTTGCAGGAAAACAAACCAATAAAACAGCTGTAATTGTCCCACTCTCAATACTTGCAGGAACACAGTACCATGCCCTCAGAATTCATGGAATCACAGAATGGTTTGGGTTGGAAGGGACCTTGAAGACCATCTCACTCCAACCTCACTGCCATGGGCAGGGAACCTTCCACTGGAAGTTCCTTACGTGGGAATCTCCCTAATTAAAACAGCAAGGAGACACCAAGCAAAGCAAAACTTACCAAAAAAAACCACTAAAGAAAACTTTGCCAAGCTCCAAAAACCCTCAAAGGATTAAAACATCCACCACAGGCTATTAAACACACACCACCTCCTGCCTGGGAACTTTCAAAGCCACAAATGCCAGGTGATGGCACGAGAACCTGGAGGAAAATCACGATTCACCTGCCTCGATCCAACACCTTCTCCTTGGCCACCTGCGCTCTTTCCGTTTGCCATCAGAGAGACAATAATGAGCTGCACGACGTTTTGGCCTGAGATCTCTGAAAATACTTTCCTGTACTGCCAGGAAAGATCTTTCAAGCATTGTGAGCTGTTTTCAGCAACTGGGAGAGTTCAAAAAAAAAAGGAAAAAGGTATTTTATTCTCAAATTGGAACTACTTTAAAAAACACCAAACATCACCACTGCTTTGTCGTTTCTTACTTTAAGTCAGGCAGTGATTACGGATCACAGGGAGCTCTGCACAATAGCTGGTTATCCCTGTCACCCTGAGCCCTGACCCTTTCAGGACACAGAGTTACTTCTTTAATTCACCAAAGGCAGGATGGAACAACTGCAGGACACCGCAGGAAGTGCCTCCATCAAAGCTGGAGCAGAGCTGAGTCGGGAAGGACTGGGTAGCAAACAGCCTCATTTAGATAATCCCACTGGTTTGACCCAAGGAGATACAACCTTATCAGATAACAGAAATTCCCTGGGGGAGGGAAAAAAAGAGCATGAGCTCATAAACTGACAAAGGCTGACTTTGCTGACTGAATCCAGAGGGTTTAGATGCATCCAACTCTCCAGGGCTGCACATCAGCCCCTCTGCTGTGGTGTGAATGGGAAATGCAGTGCAGGGGGATGTAAGAGCTACACAGGACTGGGTAAACAGGCTCCTTTAAAGCTGGAATTTCTTTTTATAATTCTACTCAGATGATTAGGAAGAGTAATATATACCCTTTAACGGGCAAATAATTTCAGTGTTATCATTAGAATCATTGGGCAAACGCTGTGTGAGCAAATTCCACACCTGGGATGGTAAATTTTCATGGTCATTCCTTGCTCTTACAAAGAAGCTGCTCTGATCTAAAGCAGAGCTTAACAGTGCTCTCAGTAAAACCAGTCTTAAGTTGTCAGACTTTTAGGTTGCATTTTTATTCTCCTTTATTAATCAGGCAAAGGTAGCCAAGCTCCAAAACCCTGAAATTTCCTGAGGGTCACTGGCTGGATGGAACCCCAGCAAACGATGCTTGAAGGGCAGGCAGAGTCAACTTGGGACCGGCAGGAGCTCCCTCAGCACTTTTCTTAGTGACCCAACAAAGTCTTTCATTGATCACTGAAACCTGAACTCCCTGAAAGGAGCTCCTAGGGAACAAGCAACAGGAGAAGAAGTCATGGCCTCAAGCTGTGCCAGGGGAGGTTCAGGTTGGACGTCGGGAAGAATTTCTCCGTGGAAAGGGTGGTCAGGCATTGGAAGGGGCTGCCCAGGGAGGTTTGGAGTCCCCATCCCTGGAGGTGTCCAAGGAAGGACTGGACATGGCACTCAGTGCTCTGGGTGACAAGGTGGGGATTGAGCACAGGTTGGACTGGATGGTCTTGGAGGTCTTTTCCAACCTCAACGATTCAATTATTTTATGGAAAGTCGAACATGCTCCTACAGAAGGAAAATGGGTAAAGAGCAGAAAACACATGAGAGGCAATGCCAAGGTAGAGGACAGGACATTGCTCATCTCAGAGCTCTTTACAGATATCAGAGGATCCCACTGGCCTCACAAACACAAACTCAAACTTGCAGATAGAGTTAGCACAGATTAAATGTCTTACTGAAAGGTTTTCTCTTGGAAAAGGAACTGGAAATAAAATAAGTACCATTAAAGGTGTCTGATCGGTGAAAATCTCCAGTTTTACGACGCTGAAATTGCTTCTAAGGATGCAGACTTCTATTTTGAGGGACTAACAGATGTTTTCACTGAGGATTTAGGGCAGGAAGAATACAAATGCAACGATAATGCCAGCCTAATGAAGCTTAGTCCTCAGTTAATTCACACAACCAATTAATACTAAACCCAGTGGAACGTGTGAGCAAGACAAGGAACCTTGTGTTGACCATCAGGATCAGTGCTAGGCAAAATATCCAGTCTAAATATCACAGAATCATGGCATGGTTTGTGTTGTAAGGGACCTTAAAGACCGTATATATGTGCATTTTAACTCTTTATTAGGGCTGTGGTCCTTTATGAGAGCACACAAGGACCCAGCACGGGGTCCCAACTTGAAACACTTCCCCAATCCCAGCCTGGCTCCTCGAGCACTCAGGATCCTTGAACAGCTTTCTGTTCAAGTCAGACCCATAGTCCATGTGGGAAATGGCATTGAATAATGAATTTTCAATTGGTACCTCCTCATTCGTCAATTTCTACGTGAAATTCTTCAGCAGCTTCCAAAATAAGAGGATGTTTTCACCTTTCCTCGCCATTTCCCCCATAACAGTTTCAAGACCATGAAAGCAATTCATCCAAAGCCAACGGAAGAGATGTGACCCTCCCAGTGTTTTAGACACCTTTGTTAGGAGTGCTGGTTTACAAATCCCCTAATCCCCTGAAAGAAAGGGGAAATAATCCAGTCCCAGGCAAAGAAGTCAGCAAAGGCATCACAAATTCAACTTAAACCCTGGATTCAAACTGCCTGCTGAAGTTACGCAGCTCCCAACAACTGCAGTTGCTCTTTTTCCCTCCTCTGAGAACACCCTTAAACACCAACAAGAAAAATGTAAGAGTTAGAAATAATTTGCCCTGGCTGCTAAAATATTGTTCACTTCCCAGGAACTGCAAAGAGCCAGTTCCTGGTGAAAGGAGCAGCAGGGAATTAAAGTAGATCCGTGTTCCAATAGGAAACTCAGTGGTTTGTTGCAGGCAGAGCTTGATCACAACCAAGAAAAAGAATGAGAGTCTCTAATTGCGCAACAAGTCATACCAGAAAAAAAAAGAAAAAAAAAAAACCACATTTTGATAAATGGAATTGTTAAACTCCAGAGCAGTAGAACAAAGACTAAGGAAAAAAATGCTAATAAAGCACCATTTAAGGTGGTGCTTTGAAGCACAGGTAAATGCCAGGTCACCCAGGCTGAGTTTTAGTACTAAAAAGCAAGTGTTTAATTTTTGACTCTCCTGAATTGCTGGATGGAAAATATTCCCTTTCCTCGGGGTTAATTTTTTTTCTGAGGATATGTGGGTTTTTTCAGTCCACCTCAGCACACTCTGAGACACGAGGCACGATCAGAAAGGACCGAGCACTGAGACCAACCCTACGAGGTTCTTCTGTCCCTTGTCTGACAATCAGATTTCAAACAGGACTTTGCATCCCACCTGGAGAAGCCACCCCGATTTTACAGCAGCTGAGGAAATGCTTGAGAATATTTGAACTTAGGGATGCCAAGATTTTCACACAATAAAACCAGAGCAGATCAACCATAATTTTTTTTGCAAAATTATAAATGACACCTGAAGTCCTGGCTGGATTCACCTACTGAGAGATGATTAAGCTGCAAATCTGCAATTACTTCTAATCTTAAATAACTGATAGGATTTGAACTCCCCACATACAGTAGCTCAGATGTGATATTACTGGGAGCTTTTTGAAACCAATCAATAACTATTAAAGCTGGATCCCATCAGCTACCACCAGGTATTAGCCACTTTCTCAATATTTCAAGGATTCAGTTATTCTTAGACACAGTTAAAGTAGTAAAATGAAGTGGTCTCATACTGACACTGCGATAAATATGAGATTAAATATAGAACAAATTTATTACTCCCTGAAGTCCTACTGAGTGTCCTGATTTTTTTTTATTTTTTTTTTCCCCCTGTATCCACAACAGTCTGGTTTACTTAGATGTTTTATTATCCCAGATCTAAAGCTCACAATTGAAAAGCTGGTTCAAAGACCCAAGCCCAGCCACGCCGGGGACGGGAACAGATGCCAAAGGGAAGGTGCGGATCGGGATGACGACCCTCTGACAGCCGTCATGCCCCACTTAAGAGCAAGTGGCACTGCCAGGCGAGTGATTTGTGACACTGAGCGTGTGTGACACGTCGTGGCACCCCTGGAGTGCCTGTGGGCTGCCAGAGGAACGTGCCTGCGGGAGCCAACTTCTCCTAATACCCCGCGCTTTGAAGGAAGCGGAATAATCAACCCATTTCTAAAGCACCGGTTTGAAGGGCTCCGAGGGGTTTTAAAGTAAAGCAGTTAATTACTCGGCGTGCTTCAAAAATAAATCAACCCACAAATTAAGGTTGGACGGGTCTGGGGGATGGTGGGGGAGCCCAGAAGTCCATGTTTCTGGCTTGCAGCCTGTCCAGTGCTCCCAGGATGGTCCCGGTTTGACCCCACTGGGTCCTCATGGCAGAGCAAAGCACTCTGAGAGAAGCTGCAGGAACAACGAACCACATCCTCCCCCATCAGCATCCAAGTGGGGTAAGTCCACCAAGACATTTGGATCTCAGCAAGATGGACCCATTTGGGTCTCTGCTAGATTCCTTGCAAGTGTCCAAGGCCAGACTGGATGGGGCTTGGAGCAACCTGGGCTAATGGAAGGTGTCCCTGCCCATGGTAGTGGAGTTGGAACAAGATGACTTTTAAAGGTCCCTTCCAACCCAAACCATTCCGTGATTCTATGACGTGCCTTGGCATTTTTCCTTTCCCCACCTCACCTGGGATTCACCCTTAAGCATTAAAGTGACCCACTGAATGCAACAATCCCTAAGGGGATATCCACAATCCCAATGAAGGGACCTGGGATCTACTACTGCTGCACACACACAGGTCATAAAATAAATTTAAACCCAAAAAGACAAACCCTATGGCCACATCTGACAGCTCAAAGTGGATTTGACAAGAGATTCTGATAGCCTGGCAACACCTTCATAAAAAACACCCCAAAACCAAAACAACCATATTCTCATAAAATTAAAATTAACCCTAAGTAAGGGGAGGATTTTCCTTCCAATATGTTGCATACTTCTGGACTGCTCCTTGACTGTTAGGCAGAGATGATGTTGTCTGTGTGGCTCAACCCTGCCACAATTTTGGCTGGGACTAACCAGCCCTCACCTCAGCAGCATCTCAGCACCACCAGAGCCATTCCCAGCTGCCATCCCGGACAAAGCCACCCTTTCACAAAAGCCATGATGGCTTAACATGACAGCAACAGCTTATCTCAGGGCCAGAGGACAAATCCTGCCACTGCTGTGCTCCCAAAGAGGAGATGTGGTCACTGAGGGTGACTTCCGGGCAAGACGAAGAGGGCTCTATCCTTGATCAGTGCACATGGTTGGATTTTGTGGGTCTTTTATCCAAAGGAGCAACTTGAACAAGAGGAAAGCAATGAGACAGAACCACAACAGGGCAAAGGTGACCCTGCCCACGGCAGGGGGTTGAAACAAGGTGATCTCTAAGGTCCCTTCCCACCCAAACCACCCTGTGAGTCTCTGAAGGGCTCTGGTATCATCCCAAAGTGAGCTGTGTGACATCTGGGGCTGGAGCCTTTCCCGGCGTCAGTGGCACGATGCATTTACGTCAGTGTGTGACAACGGACCCGGAGTGACAAGGACTAAGGTAAGATTAAGCATTCAGGAGAAAAGCTTGTCCTTCACTGAAACAAGGGCGCCAAAGCCTTATCGCGCTGCCTTTCGGCACAGCCACGTGCCGAGGCCAAACCTCACCCTCCAGCTCCCGCTCCGGCTCGGATGCACATGACTTGGCAAGGCACTGCTGCAGCTTTTCCCAAAGAAACCATTTCTTCCCCAGCCTGGCCGTCACAAACGCCGGGAAACAAAGCCTTGAAACAACCTCCTGCCGTATCACCGAGTCACCGTGTCAGTGTGACAGACTGTGCGTGGTGACTTCACGCCCCAACGTGGGCTCCTGTCTTCCTGGGATCTGTGAGTCCTCTGCAAGGCAGGAACGGATGGATTTCTGCAGCCGGTGCTTGGAGAGCCGTCGGTGCACACACTGTTCCAAATTATTTCCACTCCTAATTAATATTCATAAACGAACCACAATACTGCGCCTTCCATCAGCCGTCACACACCACCCACGCCAGATGAAAGGACAACTACACGAGATAAGCAGTTTATTGGATCAAAAAGTCCCCTTTAGATGAGGAGACAGCTATTGCACCAGCTCCAACTGATAGCATCCCATGGTGGGGAGGGAGTATCAGCACATCTCCCTCTTTAAACCCCAGATTCAGCACCCAGAATGCACAAGGCAATTATTATGTTAATTTATCTGCATTTTGCTTCCTGCTCGAGGCTCGAGCCAGAGGGAGGAACTTCGGTTTGAAGAGCTGGCACTGAAAATGGCTACTTCAAAAAACCTCCATGGACACCCAATTACACCATCAGCATTCCAGGTTTAATTCCCTGTCCCCCTTGTCACATTGCTGCCTCACCTGTCTGCATCTGGGCAAGGGCTTTGCCCTTCAGCTTCTGCTTTCACTTGCCATTTACATCTTGCTCAAGCAAGATGCTGAAGGTGCTTTTACCCATCCTCCTCCCCAAGCTCAGTTTAGGTGGCACAAATCAAGGATCTCATCCTCGCACAGGACATGGACTGGGAATAACAGACTGGCTGCTGCTGTTGCCCACTTGTCCTCTAACCCTGCTTGGACGAGGAATTAATTAAAAAGACACAGTAACATTCAGGTCAAGCCCATGTAGGGTGACACAAAACACTAAATCTGTAACACCAGGGGCGTTCCCCGCTCTCCACCTCATGGGAAACAAGTATTTCCCAGCTTTAAACTGAAAGACAGTATGTTTAGACTGGATATTGGGAAGAAATTCTTGGTTGGGAAGGTGGGCAGGCCCTGGCACAAGTTGCCCAGAGAAGCTGTGGCTGTCCCATCCCTGGAAGTGTCCAAGGCCAGGTTGGACAGGGCTTGGAACAACCTGGGATAGTGGAAGGTGTCCCCATCCATGGCAGGGGATTGGAACGAGATGATCCTTAGGATCCCTTCCAACCCAAATCATTCCATGATTCTATGATAGAGGCAAGATGGTTAAAAGGAACAGAGAAAGGCATATTTCCCACTGCTCTCCAGAGCTGTTCTGCTCCTCATCCATGAGGGACCAAAACAGTCTGCCCAAGAAAAAGCATATTTACACCCATTGCCAGAGAGGGAAAGTATAAATATTTCCAAAGCTTTATGAAGGCTGGTACTTACAGTCATGCTTTGAAAGGGAAAGAATAAAGCAAAATATTCAATTAGAAAAAATTACTATAATTGCAGGTTCTATTTTATCCCTCCATTAAAGCAATAAAGTGCCTCGGAATATTGCTGAGCTGGGATACAGAGCTTAGTGCTACTTAACATATTAATATACATCCAGGGGGGTTAATTTAATTTAGATCTGTATGAGGGTCTTCTCTCCTCCCTGGCCCCTACGGCCTCTCCCTACACTCCCTACCATCCAGATGGATATCTGTGCATGATTCTCCCTCACACCAAGGGATGGACATACAGAGCTGAGGCTGGACGTGAATTCTGCCATGTCCCACTACACCTCCAGAGCCAGAGGACATCAGGCACACCCATGCACAGCTCCACACACACAAATTCCCAGTTAAAACCTGGGAATCTGCTCATCTGCCCCTCAAAGCTCCAATGTCTGGATATTTGATTTTCTGTCGGAGGAAAACATCGAATTCCTGCTCTCTGAACATGAAACAAAATCCTCTTGGAAATGTAAAATCATCCCATTTTGCTTTAACAGCACACAAATCCCATGGGAAGGGATTTGCTAAAGAAAGGAACTGCTGAGGCTGAAGAGGGGGCTCTTCCTCCCAGCCCTGGCTCTCACCACACTTTTCCACACTACGATGCCACAAGCTGCAGTTTTCCCAATATAACCTCGCTCTTCCCTGTGACACAAGATAAGTGAATCTTATTTTAGGGAGCCCTTCATCCTTTTAATTAAACAAATTAATATCACTGCTCCGCATCTCGTAGCCTCCATTATCTTTTGTGAACTCCTACAATTCTGTTGTAAAGATATATTGAAAAAGCACTAATTGAGATAATCTCTGGAATTCAAGAGTTGCTGTATATTTAGCCATGTTTTAAAACTATTTTCCCTTTGTTTCTGGAATGCCTCCCATCCTTCCTCCCATGCCAGACTGTTTACATTATTTAAATGCCTTCTGCTTATACCACTCTTTACAATTTTCACTTCAACAACATCGGCCTCCGTTGCTCTTTTTTCCCTCACTTAGACATAACTGGGATGAATTCCAATCCCAAACTCAGAACCACTCCTGGTGCTTTACTGCTGTCTTCTGTGTTTGGTAGATCAGGCAACAGATTCCTGCCAGTCCTGTCATCCAGGACTGCCTATGGGAGGGATCCAAGTGCGAGCAGTTAAACTGTTCTTCTTTTACAACAGAGAAGGTGATTTTCCCAGACACTGGAATGCTGTAAACTCACAGGGACATTTCTCACCCCTCTGCTTTAGCAGACGAGCCTGAGCCACCTTCCTGAAAGGATGGGGAAGCCCATTTCTCCTGGATTTTTGTGGCGAGTTGCAAAGCCCAGTGCCCATCACAGAAATATGACCCAGCTCCCGTGTCCCTGTGGAAAATCCCACAGAACCCTGGGAGCTGAAGGAGGCTCCGGCAGCCGGACACGCTCCTCTCTCACTTGGGGTGGGTTTTTTCCACAGGTTTAATTAGAAACGTGATAAAGGCAGCTCCAGGTGGCAGAGCCTTTTGCATTGTGGCTCCTGAAGAGTTCTTAATAAGAGTTCTGACAAAGTGGTGGGGGTTTTATGGGAAACTTCTCTCTCATCTACCTCCCTGGGAAGGCAGGAAAGGTGACGCAGCTTGAGTGAGTTTTCCAACATGAGCTCAGCCTTCTACAGTGTTCCTTTAAACCTGTTCCCAACAGGTTTGGTTTTCCCAGTCCTCCCTCACAAACCATCTGCAGGGCATTGAGGCAGCTTTAGAATAGACTGTCTTAATTCTGTTCCCCATGGGGTTTTGGGACAGGGAGAAGCTGCCTCTTCCCTCAACCCATCCTGGGCAAAACAGGGAACTTAGAGGGGGGAAAAAAAAACAAAGAGGGAAAAGTGACATTTTACATGGGCACAAGCAAAGGACATGTGGGAATGGTTTTAAACCAAGAGGAGAGATTTAGGGCAGACAATGGGAAGAAATTCTTGGCTGTGAGGGTGGGCAGGCCCTGGCACAGGTTGCCCAGAGAAGCTGTGGCTGCCCCATCCCTGGAAGTGTCCAAGGCCAGGCTGGAAAGGGCTTGGAGCAAGTGGGTGGACCCCTGGTCTAGTGGGTGGCATCCCTACCCGGGGACAGTTGGAATTAGATGATTTTTAAGGTCCCTTCCAACCCAAACCATTCTATGAGATGATTCTACTCCATGATAATAGAGATATTTCTTCAACAGCCTCTTCAGCAAGTAAACCAAATTATCCCAACGTGCCACAGCACAGGCAGAGAGAGGCAGAGGAAGAGGAGGGCACAATGAAGGCTCAGGGCTTGAACACAGTAGGTTTCAGCAAAGCTGTCAATTCTGCAAAAGATCTTCTATGCGGATGAAGTCACTTAAGGACAGACTGTGACTATTTCATGGGTGAACCTCAGCCCTCACAGATTTCCAAAGGATGGAGAAGCACAGTCTTCAGGTCCCATTATAGTTTTGGGGACACTCTTGAGATGGACTTTTGTTCTACTTTTTGACCTTTGATCAAGATCCGATTTTGTTGCCGGTTTGAGACTTGGATACAAGGAATAGCACCCTCCCTTATACTGAAATAACAATATTTGTCCAGGGGTAGGCAAATAACAGCTCCTGAGACTTTTCCTGAGCACAGTAAATGTTGTTCCTATGGTAGAACACTTCCATATAACCAAACACAGGCTGGAACTGAAATACAGAGTGGTGGGAAATATAAATTCCCAGAGTGGGGGGAGTGGCCAAATAAAAATAAAAGTCCATCCACCGGGAGCTGCAATGAGCTGCTCATTGGACACAGTCAAATGCCCAGTCTCACAACCTGGAAGATTGTGGGACCACCCTTCACACTGCAGCTCAAGGATATGGGATGGGCCTGTTTCCTGCCCTGCAAAGATTGTGATGTTCTGCTCCCCAGGGTTAGAAACCCAAGGTGTTCCTCCCACTGTCAGACTGCTGCAAGGTTTGAGGATTTTCTAAAGATCACTCTCCTCAGGAAAGTTCTTTCCCCATTTTCTTAGGATCCCATTTGGAAAAGCATCTCAGTGCCCTGAAGCAGCCTTGGCCATCAGTCTGAATCCCAGCACATCAGAAGAAGGAGGGGTCAATGAAGTAACAGTATTTGGCACATGTTCTTTGCTTATGCCTTTAATTACAATTTAATTTCCTCTCTAGCAAAGCCTTACTCTGACTCACAGCTCCTCCTGCCTAAAAGCTTCCAGGTGTTAAAACACTGCCTTTTACTACTGCTGATTTTCACCACAGTCAGGTGCTAAAAATCAAGTCAGGATTTGAGGGAAATAAAGCAAAATGGAAGTTCTGTGAAGAATCCAGACTTCTCCATAGGCTCACCTTCATTCCCCAAGGAAAATTACATGTTTGATGTCCAATTTCTGCTCCTTGCAGTCTCAAGACAGCAAAAGCAGCTCTGCTCCAAAGAGATGCTTTATCACTATCAGTTCTCCCTCCATCCTTTTCATTAAAAGAAATGCTCCCTGAATAACCTACATTTGTTCGGAGAGGAGAACCACTGCAAGGAATAAAGGTAGCTCAGTGCAGCTAACAGCAAAATGGAAGTGTCTGGAAAGATGGAAAATAGAGAGCTTGGAATTTTAACCTAAGAAAGATGGTGAGCCATATCTCCTCCTTCCCTTGGCACCCAGCTCCCCTTCAGCTGGAAAGGCACTTTCAGATTGTCCCTGGCATTTGAGATCAAGCTGTAGGGTGAGTGGGAAAAAAACCAAAACCCATGACTGCTTTTCCTGGAGTTCACTGTGAAGCGTGAAGAGATGTTCTGGTCAAGGACCAGGTGGGTGGGAGCATTCCCTTACAGTTCCTTTATGGTTTTGGGACTCCTGGAGATGATGTCTCAAAAATACCTGGCAAAGATGTCTTCACCTTGAAAGCCACGGAAACTTTATCCTGGTTCCAGCAAAAACCAAGTCAGGTCACCAAAGCTTCCCCTTCCTCCTCTCCAAATACCAGGGCAGAGCTGATGAGCTGCTGCCACTGTACGGCCACAGGGCACCACATGGCTCTTCCTCAACAGCATCCATGAGGAAACCAAACTCCAGTTCTCCTCCAAATCCCACTCCCCCACCTCCCCAGGCAATGCTGTAACTGCAGAAACACTGAGTCGCATGGAAATGCCTGTTCCCAGCAGGTCAGGGCAGGACATTTATTCCTCCCAAGGAAAGGTGTGGAGAAATCTCTGCCCTCCCATGGCTGACCCAGCAGATCCACTCCAACATCTGTGGTTGGACCCCCTCTAGTGGGAGCCACTCAACAAGACACGGAGCATCATCACCACCACCCGCAGCCCATGGAGACCCTACTCAAAGGATAAAGCCTTTTTTCCCATCATTATTATGATTATTATTATTATTTTCATTCACACACAACCTACATGCTCTGCATTTCAATGTCTTTGGGCCTCTACACCCACAGCCCAACACTTCCTCATGGAGATCCTGGAGAAAGCTCTTAGAAATGGGGGTGGAAAGGATGAGATTTTTTGGGAGAGAACAACCTCACTGGAAAAAAAAAAAAAAGGAGTTATACCCCAGACCTGATTTTGTAGGGAGAACATATTTATCATCTATCCCAGCATGTCTTCCCTCTGCCAACTTGTCAAAAGCTGACAAAACTCCATACTATAAAAGCAAGCTGTTAAAACTTGGCTAAAGAGAAAAACTCAGCTGCCAGACAAGCTAACCAGAAAAAGCTGAAAAAAATATTCCAGCATGCCAGGGAAGGCAGGAAATTTATGGAAAGGCTCTACAGAGCCGAACATCCCAAACCAAGACAAGGAGGCAGCATTAGGTCAGCAGCTTCTCCTTCATCTGCTGCTTGACAAGCAGATGTCTCCCATTCTGAGGGATTTGTGCATAGAACTTCAGAGTTGTAGCTGCCTGTATTTCTAAACTATCCAAAATTGTGTGTCTCTAACTCACAGCTCAGCCCAGAGCAAAGTATTTTAGGAGAGCCTGAACCCACTCATTGCAGAGTCATTAAATACCACATATCCCATTTAAACCCATTGATTCATCCTTCCACCTCCGAGGCCGAACAACTCACACATTTGGTCTTTCCACTAATAAAAAAGATGTCAACTCTCCGCCTAAATTTTAGGAATTTTTCCCTTCCTCAGGCACACACACAAGATGTTCTTAATGTCAAAACAGTGACGAGGGTTGTTGTGGTCTGCTTGGGGTTTTTCTTACAGAATGTTTTACTTGTAGATATGTATTCACATCTGTTTTAATAACAAAACCCACAAATATAGTACATTCATGTCACGAAACTCACCACTACTGACAGCTGAACAGACACAGAGCAATTTCCAGCTGGTCAGCATTCATTTTAGCTCAAGCTCCACATCCTGTTAATCCAATGGAATCCAATAAAGTTTGCTTTAATAGCCCAATGCAACGCAAGGGATCGGACTTCATAAAGCCTGCATTCCAGGACAGCACCCATGACCCAGTAACCCACTTCTGACAGAGGTTAAGGAAAGGTACATCAGACAAGGAACTTCACTCCTGTCATTCACACAACCTGTGCAACTATTCAAGACACAAAAACTTCAAGACACAACTGTTTCTCCCTAATTTACATGGTTGAACAGCTCCAGTGAAAGCAACAGCCCTGGCAAGCTCTGACTCCTGATCTTCCTTCAGCCTATTCCCAGTAAAACCACAGCATTGCTCCACAAGGAACAGCCCTTTGCAGCTTGCAGTGCAGCAGCTCTGTAATGAGCATAACGTGCCCCAGCTGGCATCCTTCCCTTTCTGGGTAGTCTGGATGAATTGTTCATGTCCTCAAGATAATCTAAGATTTGAGATGAAAGGTGAAAATTGTAGATTTATAAGGTAAAAACCCAAGGAGCTGAGCCTTATTGGTGGGAATGGCATTTGAGATCAGACTACTGGAATCCATTTGGGATCAGACTACTTCAAGCAAGAATTAAAAATATGAATATATATGTCTGTATGTATACACACACATTTTTACAATATATACTATTTTTTCCAACAGCCACTATAGACAGGCAGCATTAACACAGCCTTCAGTTCTCAGCTGAGCAAGAAAAAACCCATAAAAAAGCAGGAATATCATTAAGCCCCCCCTCAGTACTCGCACTGCCCCCTCAGCTCTCTTGCCTGGTCATGATTCACGCTCTGCACAGGACATGAACAGCAGACAAAGCCCCCATCCAGACTGCTCCAAAACAAGCTCCTTCTCCCACAACCCTGACAAAATGAAGAGACAATCTTGCTAAAATAAACCCAATGTGTATTTGTACTTCTGCCACAAAATGTTATTTATTCATCGTCTTATTGGCAAGTCTTCCCGATAGTCAGAAGAAGCCCCTACAGAAATCATGTTATCCCTCAACTGTAAAGCCAGATTTCCCTAAGGGATTCAGGATGAGGATTTCTGTACTACTCCAACCTGCCCCCTCTCTATTCTCTATGATTTCATTCCAGCTGCTGAGCAACACCCACGACAGCCCCTACGTAATGTACGATCCCAATTACGCTCCGTGCAGCGCGTATCCATGATCCTGCAGGAAACCAGGCTCGGAGCATTACACACTGAACTTACACCAGCCCAGGTTCTCCTCCTCCATCCCCACAGAAAAACTCCTTGTCAGCACGGAGAGGTTTTGCTGCAGGCAAAGGTGGCCAAACCAGCACGTTCCAGTGTTAGTCCCATCACTGCATTCCCGATTAATTTTAATGGCGTTTGCAAGGGCTGTAGAGGGAATGCAAAAAAAGGCACGTTTGTGGAGGCTACTCCACAGATGCTGGGAAGTCAATTCGGGCTCTGGTCAGATACTGGGAGTCAGCCCCATGCTGACCAGAGTAGGTTAAAAAGCAGGAGCTGTGCGCTAGTGGGATTAGGGATCAACAGGAGAGAAAGCTCCCTGATTTCACCTAACGTGATCTGGTCTGCAGCGCTCCTTGCCAGTCCCCTTCGGCATTCCCAGCCCTGCACAACCTCGGAAGCAAACGTTTCTCCTCTGCATTAACAAAGCAGGGAAAAGTCTGGGCAACTTGAGCTTTGATCCTTCACATTACCAAAAAGCAGCCCCCCATGTGCATCCCCTCCTCTGTCCCTGCTGGCATCGCTCCGGCGTCCCCCTCCCCACCCGCTCACTCGAGCGTGCCACGGCTTGGAGTGTTTGTGCACGGCTAAACCACAATCATTCCTTCTGCCTGACTCCAGCAGAGGAAAAATCCAACTTGCCAGAGGAGCATCTGCATCGAGAACTGCTTTTGCTGATGGGATCAGCACTCAGGAGCACCAGGGGAAGCAGGAGAAAGGGTCGCGGACCAATTCATCATCCTCGCACGCATCACCCGCAGACATCCCCCTCCCGCCGCCCCCCAGCCCAAACCTCGGCCGGAGAAAACCCGTAAAAATAGAATAAACCCCCAAGCAGAAGTTGAGAACAAATGTGCTTTGAATGCTGCACAAATGACATTGAAGATGCAGAAGAAATATGTATTTGCTGTTGCACTGCACGATTCCATGGGCTTATTTCCTACGTACACATCTCACGCACCCTTCCCACGCACATCCCCTCCCCTCCACCCCCGCGGCTCCTTCAAAAAAAAAAAAATCGGGAAAACAGAAATCTTTGATGCCTAAGGATTATTTTAAAAGCTACAAACCCCAATCGACCCCTGTCTGCAGCCTCTACCCTACAGCCTGACCCATCCGTGGGGTGGAGGGGGTGCATCCAGTGCTTTGTAACACAACCCGGAGTTGTCCCTCCGCCCCCCATCCCAAATCTCACACGTTTTCCACGTTACTAACCCGTGTCCCAGCTCAGAGGACGCTGGGCCACGCCGGGTCTTTACAGCTGTCCTTACACCACCTCTTTCTGTAAGCCCGACATCTCTGTGGCAGTGTTTGCATCCACAGGCTTTAATCCTGGAGAATCCCTCCCTGCCTCCTCCCACCGCTCTTTTTGGGGAGGATAACGTAATTTCCAGCTCACGCTGGAGGATGCTTTTTTATTCCCGCTGAGCCCGAGGTCACTTCCTAGACCTCTCCTCTGTCCAGCGTCTCCTCCACCCCAGGACCTCTCCTGCCAGAGGGGAACAGTCCCTTCTCCCTGACCTTCAGCCTCACACCGGCAGCCCCACCGCTGTCCCCACCTAGGAGAAGGTTCCTTCTTTTTCTCCAAAGCCACAGCCGAGGCATCACTCTGCGTTTTTCCACTCCCACAGCCTGCTCCTTCAGCACAGGGGGGTCAGCGAGCCGGGGGGCTCCTGCTCCGCCGGCTGGGGAGAGACTCTCAGGGATGGGGGAGACCCTCACCCCCTCCTCATGCCCCCACAGGGCATGCTGTCCCAGGAGGACACCAACCCCCTGGAACAACCACTGGAAGCAGCACATGGCAGTGCTCAGTAGCTGGGGGTCCTCCCCCCTCCACAGACCTTCTCCAGAGCAGCCCCTCTGTTCTGTGGGGTCTTTGGCTGCCCCCCAGCTCCAGGAGGGGGGTGGTGGGGTGAGTGTCCCCCCACAGGGCCACAGGACCTCCCTCTGCAGCACTGCTGCTGCGAGGGTCACCCTCAGCCGCGGGCCTACCTCCACAACGATGTCCCCCCACCATCTCCTGTCGGGAAGAGCAGCTCCATGATACCCTCCCCATCCTGCCCCACGTCTGTGGGCAGCAAGAGCCCACCCCTTCCCTGAGGCACCATTTACAACCCCATGGAGATAGAATCCATTCCATCCCATGCCATGAGGGGCACAGACCCATGTCCCCTGTGGGCTGTGAGGTCATAGTCACCCCAGTCCCCTCTCCCCAGCCCCACAGACTCATTTGGGGGGCATCTCTACTCCCTTTGGAGTTCTTCCTAGTGAAGCAGGGGTTGCCCCAAATATCCACGTGGAGGGCACCAAGTCACATCCTGCTTGGATCAACAAACCCCACTCCTCCCACCTCAGCCCCACAGACACATTTTGGGGGGAGCTTCTCTTCCCCACAGATGTCCCCTCAGCACAAGGGGGGCCATTACACCTCCTCCACCGTGGGGAGCACTGGCAAGGGTCCATCTTGGACTGTGAGGTGACAATGACTCCCGTGGCCCCCCAACTCAGTCCTCCAGGCTTATTTTGTGGTAATCTCTCCTCCCTTTGGGTCTCTCCTCACCCAAAGTTGGAGTAACACCTGAATCTCCATGTTGGGGGCACTGCACTGACCATGACAACCTCAGATAACAAGCTGACAACGACCCTCATCTGTCCCACCTCAGCCAGGGACAGTGACCCACCTCCACCTCAAACCATGTGATGAGACTGATGCACGTTCACCCCAGACCATGAGGTGATGCTGACCCATATCCACCTCAAACCACGAGGTAACAGCAATACCCATCCACTCCACCTCAGCCAGGGCACACTGACCCACCTCAAACCACAAAGTGCCACTGACCCACGTCCACAACAGACCGCAAGCTCACAATGACCCCCCACCTGCCCCACCTTGCCCAGGGAACAGTGACCTATCTCAAAACCATGAGGTGACACTGGCCCATATCCATCTCAGACCACGAGCTGACAGCTCCCCACCTCAGCCAGGGGACAGTGACCCATGTCAAACCAAGAAGTGACACTCACCCACGTCTACCTCAAACAATGAGCCAACACTGACCCATGTTGATCTCAAATCAGGAGGGAACATCAATCCAATCGACCCTGGACCATGAGCTGACAGCTCCCTACCTCAGCCAGGGCACACTGACCCACCTCGGACCACGAAGTGACACTGCCCCACGTCCATGTTATATCATGAAGGGACACTGACCCACCTTGTACCACGAGGTGACACTGACCCACAACCACCTCAAAAACCAAGAGGTGACACTGCCTCACGTCCACATCAGATCATGAGGTGACACCAATCCACCTCAAACCATGAGGCAACGCCGACCCACGTCCACATTAGATCGCAAGGAGACACTGACTCACCTCAGACCACAAGGTGATGCTGACCCACAACCACCTCAAACCAAGAGGTGACACTGATCCATGTCCACATTAGACTATGAGGTGACAATGCTCCACCTCAAACCAAGAGGTGACACTGCCCCACATCCCCCTCACATGGGGAGATGACACTGACCCACCTCAAACCAAGAGGTGACACTGACCCACATCCCCCTCACACCAGGAGGTGACACTAATCCATCTCAAAGCAAGAGGAGACACTGACACACCTCAAACCAAGAGGAGACACTACCCCATGTCCCCCTCAAACCAAGAGGTGACACTGCCCAATGTCCCCCTCACACCACGAGGTGACACCGACCCCGTCCCCCGTCCCCGGGCGCTCACACACCCCGCTCGGGCCGCGCCCCCCTTACCTCCAGACCTGCCCCATCTGCAGCAGGTGGATGACGGACTGCCAGACCCAGACGGAGATCCTGCAGAGGCGCTGCGCCCCGGGGGTGGCGGTGCCGGCGGCTCCTCCTACCCCGCCGGCGGGTCCCCCGCGCCGGCCCACGGTGCCCCCCATCATGGGCGGCCCGCGGCTGCTGAGCCCCTGCACGGCGCCCAGCCCGCCGCCCGTGAAGTCCTGCACGAACCAGCGGAAGCTCAGGATCTGCACCAGCACCGAGGGCAGCAGCACGAAGGCCAGGGTGAGGCCGCACCACAAGTAGTCCCGCCGGCCGCAGTGGTGCAGCGCCAGCCACAGGTCCGTGCCCACGTCCCC
>WBMV01008067.1:711158-725896 GCA_013396655.1 Campylorhamphus procurvoides
CCCCCCCTGTGCCCCCCCCCCCTTCCCCCAAGTGGGGACACCTCCAATGACATCCACACCTTTCCCCGGTGTGGGGACACCTCCTGTGACACCCACACCTTACCCCAGACGGGGACACCTCCCGTGACACCCACACCCCATCCTGGTGTGGCCCCGGGGGCAGGCGGTGAGGGGGCATCACCACAGCAAAGGATTCCTTCCCCGAGACATCCCCCCCCGTGTCTGAACTTGCAGTGTTTTCACGGTCCCCTCCTTGTTCTGGCACTCCGGAGCCCCCTTAGAGCATCACAGAGTCATTTAGGTTGGGAAGGACCTCCAAGATCACCAGGATCTTGTGATCCCTGTGGCCCATCCCCACCTTCTCACCCAGCCCAGAGCACTGAGTGCCACAGCCAGGTGTTCCTTGGATGTCCAAGAGCATTGTGCCCAAGTTCCCCCAGCACTGCCACATCCACAGCTTCCACATCCACCTAGGTTTTTTTGGAAACCTCCAGGCGTGGTGGCTCCATGTCTGGGCAGCCTGTTCCTTTCCATGAGGAACTCTTCCCTAGTATCCCATCTAAACCTCCCCTGGCACAGCTTGAGGCCGTTTCACAGAATCCCAGAACCAGTGAGGTTGGAAAAGATCTCCAAGACCATCAAGTCCACCCTGTCCCTGATCCCCACCTTGTCACCCAGCCCAGAGCACTGAGTGGAACATCCAGTCATTCCCTGGAAACCTCCAGGGATAAAGACTCCACCACCTCCCTGGACAGCCTCCTTCCAATGTCTGGCCACCTTTTCCATGAAGAAATGCTTACTGAGGTCCAACCTAAACCCTGACATAGCTTAAGGCAGCCTCTAAGGTCTCCCTGGAGTCTTCTCCAGGCTGAACAACCCCAGTTCTCTCAGTCTTTCCTCATAGGAAAGGTGTTCCATCTCTCTAATCATCTTCGAATCACACAATCTTCATAGAATCATGGAAAATTCTGAGCTGGAAGGGACCCACAAGGATCATGAAGTCCAACTCCTGGCCGTGCACAGACACCCCAACAATCCCACCCTGTCCCTGAGAGTGTTGTCCAAACCCTCCTGGAGCTCTGGCAGCCTTGGGGCTGTGCCCACTGCCCTGGGGAGCCTGGTCAGTGCCCACCACCCTCTGGGGGAAGGAGCTTTTCCTGAGATCCAACCTAACACAGCTCCAGCTGTTCCCTCAGGTCCTGCCCCTGCTCACACAGAGCAGAGATCAGTGTTGCCCCTCCACTGCCCCTCATGAAGAAGCTGCAGACCCTGATGAGATCTGACCTCAGTTTCCTCTTCTCTTGGCTCAGCAAACCCAGTGACATCAGTTGCTACTCATATGTCATCACCTCAGGACCCTTTACCATCTTCCTGGACCTCCTCTGGACACTAAAAAAGTTCCATTATGCTTTTTCCCCCAAACCTCATGTTCTGACACCAGCATTCCCCAGACCACCCTCAGCTGGACCCCCTTGTGCTTACCCCATCCCACTCCCAAATCAGCTCCCCAGTCCAGTGTCTTGACCCTCAAACCCATATCCTGAAGTGCAGCTGCCCTGTCCCTGCCACCTGCTCACCTTCAAATCCCTGGACCACCACTCTGCCACCCAGGCTGTCCCCAGTCCCATGGCTGTGCTCTGTAAGGAGGACTCCTGTCCCACCCCATCCCACAAGTTCCCCTTCTTTACTCTGAGGGTGGTGAAGCACTGGAACAGAGAAGCTGTGACTGTCCCATCTCTGGAAGTGTTCAAAACCATGTTGGATGGAGCTTGGAGCAACCCAGTCTAGTGGAAGGTGTCCCTGCCATGTCAGGGGGTTGGAGCAAGACAGTCTTTAAGGTCCTTTCCAACCCAAACCATTCTAGAATTCATGCTATGATCACACTGGCACACTCCAAGCACACTTTGGCACTCCAGCCTCGCATCACCTCATTGCCCTTCCAAATCCCCCACCATGGTCTTTTTCTGTCCCTCTCTTACCACAAGGATTCCACATCCTCTTCTCCTTTCCTCACCCACTCTGGGGGACACTGCTTCTCCCACCCCGTTCTTTTGGAGCCAGGCAGACCAACCAGCTCCCCTCCCCGGGCTCAGCTCCATGCTGGACAAACCTCTGGCAAGCTGAGGAAGCAACTCCCAGCTCTGTTTTTGGGATCTGCCCAGGGCTGAGCTGCACCCCAGGCAGCTGTTTCACTGAAGAACCCACTGGCAGGCTGGGAAGGCAAAATCAAGGTCCTTCCCCCCCAGTTCCCCCATCACACATCTCATCATTCATAATATCCATCTTTTCTGAGCTGTCTTGTGCTGTCCTCTGTAGGTTGTAAATCTTCCCTCTTTTCCCTTTGTGCTTCCCCCCCCCCCATTTCATAAGGATCCTCCTTCCAGATATTCCTCCAGCTGCTGCTTCTACCTCTTCCTGTGGGAGTTTGAATTCTACCCTTTCTCTCTTTTGTTTTTCTTTAAATTGTGGCAAAA
The DNA here is from genome assembly GCA_013396655.1 of Campylorhamphus procurvoides. Lineage (NCBI taxonomy): Eukaryota > Metazoa > Chordata > Aves > Passeriformes > Dendrocolaptidae > Campylorhamphus > Campylorhamphus procurvoides. Next base: position 713,633 of record WBMV01008067.1, read on the forward strand.
TACGAGGGCTGAGAGATTCAGGGCTCCAGAACTGCTGCTTTGCAGAGTCTAAATTTCAACATGGATAAAAAAAACCTCCCAGAAAGTAAAAAAGTGCATAAATGCAGAGAAAATGCTTTTTGCAGGGAGGAAAAATTAATTTAATCTTAAGAAAAGTGGGAGGACTTGCATAGATTAAGTAGGCTGTTTGGGAAGGGTGTATTTGGCGTTTCTGAGCTGAAGGAGCTCAAAAGTTTTGCGAAGTCTGAAAACTCTGCTGGGTTTGAAATGGTTGGGTCCTCCTATAGCAGAGAAGAGAAGAAAAGCAGCAGAAAGCAAAGATTTGAGCATTATCCAGATGGATGCACCTGATTCACAGCTGGATGTGACCAGATTGGAGTCAATTGGAGTGAAACCCCTGCACAAAGTTCTCCAAAGGTAGAGAACTGGTATTTTCTCTAATATTATATAGGATTGGAGAAGACACGATCCCACAGGTCCCCACAATAATGAATCCAAATGTTGCAGATATTCCCTTGTTTTCTGCCAGCTTAAACTATTGCAAGAATATAGAGATAAATAAGACAAAAACCAGCCCTCAACTTGACCAAAATTACTTCAAGTGCTTAAGATATGTATAAAAATAAATCTATAACACAAAATCCCTTTCCTGTTGGATACTTTCAAGCCTAAATATGGATGTTAATTCTCATACCAGTAAGAAATAAGGACTGTGGAACCCATATTCTTGGGTGAGAAGCACCCAGATTAAGCTTCAACTTCTGATTTGCAGTACAAGGAGTTATAAATGGAATCATTCCTCATTCCTTCAAACTTTTCTGTGGAGCAGATTTGCTACATATGATTAAAAAGAGAAAAAAACCCCAAAACCAAACAAACCCCAAACCAAAACAACACAGAAGTAATAACACTATTTGGTCTTATTATTGAAATAGAAGTGTAGGTGCACGTTGTACTTCACGAACCAATGAGGGGGCAGACGAGTCATCTGTTTTGATACAAAAACAACCCAAACTCGTGTGATGAGACATACGGGTGGGAGAAGGCAGCAGTTGAGGATTTTGGCACACTAAATGAGAAAAGCAGCTGCTTGGGCAAGAGATGACATGTTATTACAACACACTGTTGGCACTGCCTCTGAATTTCTCGGTGCAGTTGTGACCACTGGTGTCCAAGAAGGGCAAATTCAGGCTGGGATTCATGCAGGGAAGAGCCAGGCTTTGATCAGAGGTCAGGAGAGCCCGTCTTTCCCCTGTGGACTGAAAGAATTTGGCTTGTTTAGTTTAGCAAAAATAAGATTGGAGAAGGAATATGTTTTCTGCCTATAAATACATCCTGGAAAGTAAATGCAAGCGAAGGGAAAGGCGCTGGGACATTGAAGGGCAGCGGTGGAAAAGTAAATGAGTAGGAACTGGCCAGGAATATATTTAGTCTGGAAATCGGAAGATCTTTCCAGTAGGAGTACCGGAGACTAAAATAAAAAAGTAACTCATTTTATCACATAGCTTCATAATCTTATCAGGGAAAATGTGTGCCAATGCGAAACGATAAACAGCTGGGATGGAAGCCCTTGAAAGGGCTTCCGTCCCGGATCGTCTCTCCTTGGAAAGATCTTGTCCATTTTGATGCATGGAACGCTACGTTCCTTCCTGCATCAGGCGATGACTCATGGATACATGACTCCGTGGGTGGCCAGAAGTGATATCTCCACCACTTACATCTTAATTCCTGATTATCCCATGATGTTCTCCAGCTCTTGCTTGCTCTCTTGGCACGCAGTGGAGATGCAACCATGTCCAGATCTCCCCACAACTCCCCAATTTCCATGGTGCCCACAGCCACAGCTGCCTGGCCACTTTGGCCAAGGACATGGGAATGATGCTTTGCCCCTTCCATCAGCAAGAGCTGCCGTCCTGTTCCATTGTAGCTTTGGCCCTTCCAGAGAGCTGGAAGTCATTAGTCAGAGCCTGTTTCTTTTATTAGCCAACACTGTGTATTTTTAGGGATTTTTTGGAAGTTGTGAGTGTCAATCACACCCTTGTTGAGATCTCTCAACTCATATTTTTGAGAGGAGGAAGCTTTTTTTGGCGCTCAGCAGCGTCCCACGCTTCCATCACGCTGGAGGCGCTTGTGTCCAGAGCTCTGGGTAAACTCTGGGTGACCCTGAGATCTGCAAGTATTTATAAAACATGTTTAGCCAGGGTTTTTCCCTCGCAGCACTCGGAGCTGCTCTGTCTGTGCCTTGCATTTCATGCTCTTTCTCTTCTCCAGGAGCACCACCGAGGCACCAGCAAGGGGAGGCATGTTTGGTGCTCCAGCAGCACCCTGGCATGGGATCATCACCTCCTTGTGCTGCTTGGTTAAAGGCTTTTTATGTCCTGATCAATACACTAATTGAGCTGTGTGGTCTTCCATCTTGCAGGCATTTATTCAGATCAGGGGAACAAACACTAAATATAGAGAGGTATGTAAGTCAGAATCAGAGTTGTGTAAATCTGGAACTATCTCATTTAAATAACGGGGGGGTGGATCCAGCTGAGTGTTTGGTGTACGTGGAGTACAGATAATTACAATTAATGGGGATTTACTTTAAGCAAAGTAGGTCAGAAAAAATGACATCTTATGGTGTCATTAGTTTCCATCAATTACTTCCATGTTGTTTGCTCAGTTCCCAAGTCAAACGAGTGTGGGCTGACAGCCTTGCAAGCTCAACTTGGTATTGTCTCTAAAAATCAAACTGCATTATTTCTGCCTCATGCATCATCACTAACAATAAAGCATCCACTGTTGGAATATAGCAGGTGGCTTTGCTATTCATGCATGAGGCAGAAAAGGCTCCAGCTTCCTTTGCCACAACGTTCATGTCTCTGCAGTTTGAAAAGTTGGATATGTTGATAAACTTAGTAGTTACTGTGTGAGCTTGGCTTGGGAAACCCACTCAGGCTGGTCCTTCTGTTGATTAACTTCATTAATTTCTGTTAATCTTTGTGTATGCTACGTGTGTATACCTGGGGAGTATTAACAGGATGCTGCTTTTGCTGTTAATTGTCTTCCTGTGGCAGCACTTTCATAGAATCCTGGAATGGTTTGAGTTGGAAGTGAGCTCTTAGAGCTCGTGTTCCAACCTCCTGCCATGGGTAGGGACATATTCCACTATCCCAGGTTGATCCAAGCCTTGTCCAACCAGGGATGGGGCAGCCACAGCTTCTCTGGACAACCCATGCCAGGGGCTCCCCATCCTCATTGTAAAAAACTTTTTTCTCATATCTAATCTCAATTGACCTTCATTCAGTTTAAAACCATCACTGCTTGTCCCCTTTGTCCCCATCTTTCTTATGGGACCCCTTCAAATGCTAAAAGGCTGCAATAAGGTCTCCCTGGATCCTTCCCTTGTCCAGGTGACCCCCCCAGCTCTCCCAGCCTGGCTCCAGAGCAGAGGGGCTCCAGCCCTGTGGCATCTCCAGGGCCTCCTCTGGACTCTCTCCAGCAGCTCCAGGTCCTTGTGCTGTTGTTCCCAGGGCTGGAGGCAGCTCTGCAGGTGGGGTCTCACCTGGGGGGGCAGAGGGGAAGAATCCCCTCCTCTCCTGCTGCCCACACTGTGGGGTGAGCCCAGGGCATGGGGGGTTTCTGGGCTGGGAGTGCCCATGGGGGGCATGTCCAGCCTCTCCCCCACCAGCACCACTTTATGCCATCAGGCTCTCTAGAAAAGGTGCAGAAGATGCCAAATGTTGAAAAGTCAGATTACAGAACTGCCTCCAATAGAGTGTGAGGAGTGTTCGGTGAAGATTTTGAGTTCCATCCCTTCTTTTTTCCATTTGAGGGCTTAATTTTTCACTGTTCATTCTAGCAATGCAGTGGACTGGTGGGTGTTACCAGTGGCTGTCAATACCCACGTGTTAGTCCCTACTGAACACAGCATCATGGAATCACAGAATGGTTTGGGTTGGAAGGGACCTTAAAGTTCACCTCTATCCACTTCCCTGCAATGGGCAGGGACATCTCCCACTATCCCAGGTTACTCCAAGTCCCATTCCACCTGTTCTTGAAACTACTGAACATGATGTGTCCTCAGAGCTGCATCAAGTGCTTGACTTCCTATCCCAGTTCCTTACAACCCTATAGTTTCACATGGAACTGAGTAGTTTTGCATGGATTACCCTTTTCAGGAAATACATTAAAATTAAAGAGTATATTTCGGCTCCAGTAGCCCAACTAGGGAAAGGTTCTTTTCAAACTAAATGTCCCTGTGAGCCGCCCTGGTTTCACTCAGTGAGGTCTGAGCAGGATGGGGCTGTCCCAGAGAAGGCATCTAAACCACAAGGCTATTCCTTAAAAATGGACTTCTCTTCCTGGCTGTATTTTTAGCAAAATGATTGCTGCTGATATAACCTACGGGGGTTGTGAAGCTTGATTAAAGTCCCTAAAACACATTCATATCCTCAGGTGTTGCACAATAAAAGCTGGGTAACAATTCTCTACTAAATATGGAACTATGTGAATCCCAGACTTGCCTCTATTGGGCGGAAATGTTACATTTAAATCACTTTACACCTCCTGACAAATTTAAGAATTAGTATGGTCTTGAGCAGTGTGCATTAACAACCTTGATCGTTCCTATTATCTAGATCTTACCTGCGGTGACAGGTTTTATTCAGCTCTCCTCAGGCTTCCTTTAATCTCCTGAGAGCTGCAACTGTTTTCATTTATCACTGTGCATCAAAAGGAACCTGTCTCTCTGCTTTCCCTTTGTGGGACACCTTTTAGCTGCCATCAGCTGAACCGGTGACATCGGGTACGTGATCACGGGGCCACCCGGGGGCTGGGCTGGGCAGGAGGGGGTGACAGCATGAAGCTTTCTGACCCTCCTGCCTTTTCCTTGCAAAGCCTGGAAGTACTTGCAATTTTCCCATTAAACCAAGCACAAAATAATCCCCTTGGTCCTGCTCCTCATACCCAGCAGGAAGAAGCAACATGACTTCATCAGGCGAAAAAAGGTGGTGAGAACTTGTGTGTTTCTCCCTTTGGAAAAGCATTAACAGCTCAGACTTCCAGTTTGATGGACTTGCTTGGTGCTTTCCCAAGATGGGATTTAGGAAAAGCGACTACACAGCATTTCCTACTTCCCCCCATGGGATTCCAATGATTTAATTGGCTATGAAGGGCAGGGATGTATCTCACAGAGTAGCTGGCTGCTGTTGTCAGTGTGCCACGCTGCTCTTTGGAGCTCAGGGAAAAATAAAGTTATCAGGCAATGCTTCCCCTTCCAAACTGGGTGAAGGTTGGCCCCTGGGCCAATGGGAACTGTGTGTAGCATCCAGTTTTTCTGCTCTACTGGGTCACTGGGAAAGGTATTGGGTAGACACAGACCATGGGAGGAAGTGGAGCTGAATTTCACACCTTGACTAAGGTAAAGTATATTTCTAATAACGTGATCCCCCTTCCCACAGTCCTTGATCCTTGTATTTTAAAACTGATAATCATAAAATGGTTTGGGTTGGAAAGGACCTTAAAGATCATCTCATTCCAACTTCCTGCCATGGGCAGGGACACCTTCCACTAGCCCAGATCACTCCAAGTGCCATCCAACCTGGTCTTGGTCACTTCCAGAGATGGAGCAGCCACAGCTTCTCTGGGCATCCTGTGCCAGGGCCTCTCCACCTCACAGCCAACAATTGTTTCCTAATATCCCATCTATTCCTGCCTTCTGACAGTGGGAAGCCATTCCCTGTGTCCTGTCCCTCCATCCCTTGTCCCCAGTCCCTCTCCAGCTCTCCTGGAGCCCCTTTAGGCTCTGCAAGGGGCTCTCAGCTCTCCCTGGATCCTTCCCTTCTCCAGGTGACCCCCCCAGCTCTCCCAGCCTGGCTCCAGAGCAGAGGGGCTCCAGCCCTGCAGCATCTGCGTGGCCTCCTCTGGACTCTCTCCAGCAGGTCCTTGTCCTTCTTATGCTGAGGTCCAAAGATCTGGAAGCAGTACCTCAAGTGGGGTCTCATGATGATGCAGATCTTCTCCAAATGCATGCATGTAATAGAATATGTTCTTGTATTTAGTACTGTCACTACAGAGTTAATTAAATGCATGACTTTTTATATCAAACCAAATAAAGACGGGATGTTGCACAAAGCCAAACCTGCCTGGGTTTCCCCTTGGGAAAAAAAAGCCCAAAAAAACAAAAAGAAACCAAAAAAAAAAACCCAAAACAAAACAAAACACAACACCAAGGAAAATGTTGCTGTTGGTAGACACTGTGGTGACTGTATCTTCTTTTGTCTCTCTTTGGCTGCAACACCAGCCCAAGCACTGCCTGTTTCTGATGTGGGGTATCACACCTTGGTGTCTTTACTTCCTCTCTCCACAGTCTTTGCTCTAGTCCAGGTACTTCAGAGAAGTCACCTTCCCCTGATTACTCACTGACCCTCTTAGGTCCTTTGTGGACCATTTTCCTGAATGCTTCACACCATTTTCCCCTGTTTTTCTCTCCTTTTTCATCACAAGCACAAAATTTCCATTTCCATTTTATTCCTGTTGTTTATGGTGTGAATTTTGGAGTTATCCTGTGCAGGGCCAGGAGCTGGACCTCGATGATCCTCATGGGTCCCTTCCAACTCAGGATATTCCATGATTCTCTGTTGGTTGCACCTTTGCAGCCCTTCTCTTCTCACCGTGAACCACGTGGGATTTCTCACTTAAGTGTCCTTTTGCACTTGATAAATCTTTTTCCCCTGACTTGGCTCCACTACAATTTTTACTTTTATGGTCCTGAACACAATCACAGAATCGTAGAATGGTGTGGGTTGGAAGGGACCTTCAAGATGATCTAGTTCCAAGCCCCTGTCAAGGATTTTCCCACTCCGTGTCTTTGTCCTCTCCTGACAGGATCAGGCTCTGGTTTCAAGCAGCAACATGGACTTTTTACCATTTTTTGAGTTTTGAAGAGATCCATTTATCTGACTTTGCCACTTGGCATTAAGTGTAAGGAGATGGGGCATGAGCACTGCTTATTGTATAACTGAGCAGAGATCTCTTTTGTAGGGTAACAGAAACACTCTACTTCTTCCTTTTATTCTCTCACCATATTAAAAGCATCACCATTTCCCTTTCTCTATTTTTAAGTGCTTTTAATTAATTTGGCTTTGCACAGGTCATTTAATATCTCAGGGGACAGATGAGATTTGCCCAGCTTGAAATGGATGCTTGAAGTCTTTCATCTCTATGGCAAAAATGATCATGTGGCTATTTCAGACAGCATCTAAAAATTCAATCTGGCTATTCTGAAGTCCTGGTCAGGCACACACTGTGCCTTCTGATATGTGAACATCACCAGTTTATCCAGCTTTGGCAAGTGCTCTTATCATTTCTTCCATCTGCCAGCTCACGTAATATTTCTGAATCTGTTAATTAAGGAACTGAAGTTTTGCCCTAAGATACCAGACTAACTGGTTCAGTTTCTTTGCAGTGAAAACTGATGTTTGCCTTGTCCATAATTACCTAAATTGTTGATGAAAAAAATGATTCTGCTTTCATGTTGATTCACTTTTGTAATTTCCTTGCCGGGGCTAAGTGTGGAGCCCATTTAAATTATCTCCTACTCTCATTTTACTCCAGACATGTTATTTGCTAACAAAGATTCAATATGGAGAAACTGGAAGGTGACAACTACCTCCTTCATCAGTGCAAATGACAATAATCTCCTCTCCTCCACCATGTAAATATAAACATTGAATCATCCCTGGCAGAAATACCCTTCTGAATTAGAAATATGGATGTGGAAAGGCGACACCTGCTCTCATTTATGGAGTCGTAAAACTCAAGTTTATCTCATGATTCCATGGGAAATCCTTCAGGAGATCAACAGCAGTGTGGACTTGGACTGAAAGTGTCCCCAGCATTTCTTTCCAAGAGCATGGACATTCTTTACTCTTTGGTTATGCTTACACTTGGAAATGGAAGGTTAATGTTCCTGCTTGTCAAATTATTGGAAGTATTTATGCTAAAAATCATCACATGCAATTCCACTGTAAATTCCTTTTTTTATATAGTTCTCTGATGTCATTAGTAGCCTCTGTAGCTTCTAAAGCAACATTAAACCTCCCACAAATGATCACCCCTTGGAAAAAGAGCTGTTGGATGTGCAGAGACTTGTGGTGATGGTGATCTTAGGGTGACAGTCCTTTCTGTCAGAAACTCGAGTTCTGGGAAGAGCACATGGAATTCTTGGCCATCAGACTTGCAGATGTGCATTCTGCACAATCAGGAGTGGACAGCACTTGAGTTCAACCATAGAATCACAGAATGGTTTGTGTTGGGAGGGACCTTAAAGATCATTTCATGCCATGGGCAGGGACACCTTCCACTATCCCAGGCTGCTCCAAGTCACTATTTCCTGAACAGAGCTAATAAATAAACCTTCACATGAAGGCTCCCTGAATCTTGCAGAGAGGACAAAATTGCACATCTCCAAAGGCAACCCTTCTCTCACCTCGCTGAAAATCCAAGTTCTCCAGCCTCTGCTGCCTTCTCTTTTGATTCCTCTTCATGCTTTGAGCCGTTCTCCTCTCCACAAGGATGGGTATTTAGATGCTTGCCTCCTAATCAGCCAAAATTACAGCCTTTTCCAGTATCTTCTGCTGCCAAATCAGGGGGGGAAAGAGAAAAGGTTTTTAAAAAAATAAGAGAGAGAGGCTAATGCTTGAAAAGACATATGTGTTTAGTGTTGTTGGCAGATTTGTAAACTTATTAGTGCCTCCACACACCATGTAATTAAGATCTACTGGTAATTAGTCAATAGTTAAAAATAGGGGTTGGTATTGTGCTGCTGAAAACGCCTACAAAATAATGTGTTCTCTGCGCTCAAGATGCAGTTAATGTCTCTGAAAAATGTTAATTTAAAAAATATGTATTTGTTTCAGAGCCAGGTTTTTTATCAGAGTAGATTTCAGTGTGTTTATGTGTGTGCCTTTGCTCAACCTCTCTATCTTTGAACATTTGTGTGTTTGTGTGATGTCCAAACCCACTGGCTGCGTGTTTTGTCTTGGATGGAAATGTTAAACTCTAAAAACTGCAGACTCGACAGAGCCACGAAGGGAAACGGGAGCTGCTCTCCTTTGTTGATTTCCATTGGAATAAACCTGCTCATCAAAGGAAATTCTTCCAAAATCCACGGGAATGGCAGATGTGCAGCACCATGGGGCAGATGTTTGGTGTTTGGGGAGTCGCGTGTGTTATTGCTGAATATTCAGGGATTACCACAGCCCATAGATATAATCCTTTAGTAACCTGGAATGGCAAAGACAATGCAAAAGCTCTAATGCCTTGTAGCAAACACTTTGGCCAAACCACCCTGGAAGAGCAGGTTCGAAGTCACCTGTGAAAGAAGCCCCAAATGAAATGATGTGGGTTTTTTTTAGATTTCTTAACTTTCCTGCTGTATAATGTGGTGTAGAGCTGTGAGAGTTGCTGGTGATGTTCTGAAAGGACGTCTCATTTGGCTGTCATAAGCAATCTGCAGTGATTTGTTGTGCAGACAGGCATTTGTCTCAAGTAATCCAAGGGGCTTATTGTGATTGCCTGCTAGATCCAAGGAACGTACAGTCGACTCGATGGGGGATTCCTTTATTATGCTCCCAAACCTCTCCTAAACCTTTCCTTATGTCATGTCAGTGGATTTGTCAGGCCACCCTCAGACAGCAGTGATGCTCTGGTGGGGGGGATTTACCTTTGTCAAGCATAGTTCGTCGCTGTGTTGATAATGCTTGTTCCTGAAGTGCCTGTAGGGAGGGAAATTCTGCTCCAGGAAGTAAGTTGGACTTGTGAGAAGCATCTTCAGTGGATCTTAGGATGAAAAAACCCTACTCAAAACCAGGGTAAAGCAGAAAAAAACAAGTCTGGAGTGTCCTACCAAGGCCTGAGTTTTTTCACGGTTTGTTCACAATAAGCACATCAGTTCACAGAATCATAGAATTATGGAATGGTTTGGGTGGAAGGGACCTTAAAAATCATCTTGTTCCAACCCCCTGCCATGGACAGGGACACCTCCCACTAGCCCAGGGTGCTCCAAGCCCCATCCAACCTGGCCTTGGACACTTCCAGGGATGGGGCAGCCACAGCTTCTCTGGGCACCCTGTGCCAGGGCCTCACCACTCTCATAGCCAAGAATTCCTTCCCAATATCACATCTAACCCTGCCCTCTATCAGTGGGAAACCATTCCCCCTTGTCTTGGCACTCCAGGCCATTGTGAGTAGTCTCTCTCCATCTTTCTTGCAGGCTCCCTTCAGGTACTGAAAGGGGCAATTAGGTCATCTCAAAGTCTTCTCTTTTCCAGTCTGAACAATCCCAATTCGCTCAGCCTTTCCTTATAGCAGAGGTTCTCCATCCCTCTGATCATCTTGGTTCCTCCTCTGGACTCTCTCCAGCAGCTCCAGGTCCTTGTGCTGTTGTTCCCAGGGCTGGAGGCAGCTCTACAGGTGGGGTCTCACCTGAGGGGGCAGAGGGGCAGAATCCCCCCCTCCCTTGATGCCCACGCTGTGGGGTGAGCCCAGGACAGAGGGGGTCTCTGTGCTGGGAGTGCTCATGGCTGGGTCATGTCCAACCCTTCTTCCACCAGCACCCTCAAGTCCTCAGCAGGGCTGCTCTTCATGATTAACATCTAGAAAGCCCCCTGAGGACACCTGTTGATTTATAGTAATGTTTCATATCATTTGCAGCTATGACTGTGTCCTTTCTCTCACATGCTCCAGTGTCCTCTGCCCCAGCTGGTTACCAGGGGCAGTTAACCAGGGCAGGGCAGATACTTTGGGAGTGTCATAAAATCAGTTTCAATGAACCCACAGGTAGAGCAATACTATGTGATGATAACTGAAATGTATGTTGGTGATGCAGTTTGGTTTTAACCAAACAAAATTACTGATTTAAAAAAAAAAAAAAAGAGAATCCAGACAAACAGAATCACAAAATGGTTTGGGTTGGAAGAGACCTTAAAGATCATCTCATTCTGACCCTCTGCCTTGAGCAGGGACATCTCCCACTCGACCAGGTTGCTCAAAGCTTCATCCTCAAAGCCCATCCCCAAATAAAGTGAAACCAACAATCTTTGAACAAGGAGTGGTTTTGAGAATTCCCTTCCCTGGGAGCTGTGCCTGTCACCTACAGCTTTTCCTGGGAGAAGACATTGATAGGATGTCTCTCCTCAACTTGGGGTCTGGTAGAAACTGGTGAAGGAATGAAGGAGTTGTTGGAGGAGGTAGAAATAATAAAGACACACAAAATCAGAGATGGGCACTCTGAGGATATGATCTCCCAAGCCTTGTTTCCTCAAGTAACCAGAAAGACATAAAAACTCTCTTTTATTCCCTTTGGTCTTTTCTGCTTCACTGCTTCAATCTCTTTTATAAATCCCCATTCCCAGGTCTTCCTGTCCAGCTTGGGCTCACTTGGGACTCAAGGTGAACGCAGCCTGCAGCATCACCTTGGGGTTGGTGCACATTTCTTGTGGAGAAAATCTCCATTTGTCACCTGCTCAGTCATCACTGGGGACCACCATGATCACCAGTCATGCCTGTGCTTGGGAACAGGTCACTGCAAGCAGAGCTGCTGGGCTGTGAGAAGCTCTGGGACACCCGGATGCCGAGCCTGGACAGTGACAAACCTCTCCAGAGGGACCCTGGACATCCCCTACAGAGACTGCAAAATCCTGGAGGGTCTGATGTCTGCGAATAGGAACCAACTGTGGGTCTCTTCCAGAATGTGAATGAGGAAGAAAAGCCCACTGCAGGCAAATAGCCACAAGTCCAAGGAGTCCTTTGAGATGGAGACGATTGGAAAGCAGGAATTAGTAAGGGTAAGTGCTTTCCCTGACCTTACTTTCCTTATAGTCTTGATTATGGCCAAGAGTGGGGAGAAAACACTTGGTGAATCCTTGATTTCACAGAATCACAGAACCATNAGGGGGTCTCTGTGCTGGGAGTGCTCATGGCTGGGTCATGTCCCACCCTTCTTCCACCAGCACCCTCAAGTCCTCAGCAGGGCTGCTCTTCATGATTAACATCTAGAAAGCCCCCTGAGGACACCTGTTGATTTATAGTAATGTTTCATATCATTTGCAGCTATGACTGTGTCCTTTCTCTCACATGCTCCAGTGTCCTCTGCCCCAGCTGGTTACCAGGGGCAGTTAACCAGGGCAGGGCAGATACTTTGGGAGTGTCATAAAATCAGTTTCAATGAACCCACAGGTAGAGCAATACTATATGATGATAACTGAAATGTATGTT
>WBMV01008067.1:726254-745393 GCA_013396655.1 Campylorhamphus procurvoides
GTGGGTCTCTTCCAGAATGTGAATGAGGAAGAAAAGCCCACTGCAGGCAAATAGCCACAAGTCCAAGGAGTCCTTTGAGATGGAGACGATTGGAAAGCAGGAATTAGTAAGGGTAAGTGCTTTCCCTGACCTTACTTTCCTTATAGTCTTGATTATGGCCAAGAGTGGGGAGAAAACACTTGGTGAATCCTTGATTTCACAGAATCACAGAACCATTTAGGCTGGAAAAGACTTCTAAGATCAGCCAGTCCAACCTTTGACCACCTTGTCAACTGGACCATGGCACTCAGTGTCACTTGCAGTCATTCCCTGAACACCTCCAGGGCTGGTGACTCCACCACCTCCCCGGACAGCCTGTTCTAATGTTTAACAGCCCTTTCCATGAAGAAATTCCTCCTGATATCCTAAAATTTGAAGGAATGCAGCTGTTGTAATGCTCTCGGGTCACACTTCTCCCTGGGAGGAGCATCAGTTTGGCCCACGGTGAGATGAGGCTGGAGCAGCTCCCGTGCTCCTGTCTCTGCAATAAGAAAACCCATCAGTGTTTGCTTCACAGTGATGGCTTTTCTTCTGGGTTAGGAGTTTTGCTTTGAAAGGCAGTTCTGGTGACTCTGATTTATGATGACAGCAACTTCAGTGGCATTTAAAGAGACTGGAAGGAAGAGATAAATAACCTTGAAGATTGCTTAATAAACCAGAATTGTTCTTCCCTATAAGGTTTCTAAACACTAAGCCAGGCATAAGAATTTGTCTCACCTTGGTTTAGCCATCTAGAAGTTGGACATCTTTCTTGTTCAAGCTGATCCTTCAGGGTTTCTGTGGAGCATTTGGAGAGGAAGCCAGCACAACTAGGAGGCAATTCCTCTGCATGTTTTGGGCATGTGCTTTGGGACAGGATGAGCCATGCTCTGGAGATGTCCATCCTCCTTCTGCTGACTGAGCAGAGGGTGCAGAGCACCTGATGAGAAACTCAACTTTTAGAGGGGTGAGGTTAGACAAGAGCAACCCAGTCCAGACAGAGAAGAGCCTTGTTCAAAGATAGATGCTTTGATTAGGTGACACTTTGAGTCTTGCTTCTTGGGTTGCCAGAGCGTGAGGGACAGGAATGTTGAGTTTGGTCTTTGGGAAGTGTCACAAAGCGCTCCTTGCAGCATTTCCTGTGGGAAACCCAGCCAGTCCCAGAGAAACCCACCTCCTGCTCTGCTCAGGTGGTGGTCAGTCCAGTGCAGAGGGAAATCCAGGGAAGGCAAAGCTGGATGATATCAAGGACTCCTTAAAGAGAAGCGTGAGGAACTCAGTTATCTGCTAGTTGGGCTGATAAAAAGGGGCACGGGGGAATCTGCAGCACAAATGCTCAGGTTGAATCTCGGAGAGGATAACAAGCTCTGGCATTTTTAGGGCAGAATGGAAAGAAGGAAAAAAAATGCAAAAGAAGCTGAAACAGCAGCAAACAATAACTCTTGGTCTAAATCTTACAGATCACTGTACTTGCAATGGGGAAACTGTCCAGGTAAGGACTGCAAAATTTGGCCTGTTGGATGAGACCCACCTTGACCCAAAATGTTCTTAATGGTGCTTTTACCTCCAGCAGAGATTGTGCAGCCTTGATCAGTCACTCTGCAGGTCCTGTAGTATTTCACCTAGGAGAGAAAAAGTTCCCACTCCTCTGAGACATTCCTATTCCTCTCCTGTTGCCCAGGCAGGCTGTAGACTTCCCATCTCTGGAAATGTTCAATACCAGGTTGGGTATGGCTTTGAACAACCTGGTCTAGTGGAAGGTGTCTCTGACCATGGAAGGGGGTTTGGAACTGGATGAGCTTTAAGAGCCCTTCCAATCTAAACTATTCTGTAATTCTGTAATTCACTAAAGAGAGACTTAATTCACAGGCCTGAAGGTGAAGAGTAGATCTGGGAATGGAAGGGGGAACGGTTTTAAAGTAAAACAGGAAAGATTTAGTTTAGAGATTAGGAAGAAATTCTTGGTTGGGAGGGTGGGGAGGCCCTGGCACAGGTTGCCCAGAGAAGTTGTGGCTACCCCATCCCTGCAAGTGACCAAGGCCAGGTTGAACAGGGCTTGGAGCAACCTGGGCTAGTGGAAGGTGTCCCTGTCCATGGCAGGGGGTTGGTCCAGATGAGCTTCCAAACCACTTCCAACCCATCCCATTTTAGGATTCTGTGATCCTGCTGATCCTGTGTAGGACAGCTCAGAAAATATCCCCAGGAATTCTCTACATTAGAGAAAACACATTCCTCATGAGAATGGCATTTTTTGGTCTTTCAGCTAGCCACTGCTCCCCACTCCATGAGGTGCTGTGAGGGTGCAGCATGCCTGGAGCACTGGCTGTTAATTAATTAATATTCAAGACAGAAGCTGCCAGTTCCACTTGTTTGAACAAGTTGCTTTCCAATGTTGTGCTGCAGCTCTCGGCTGCCAGGAGGACCTGGTGCAAGATGGTTGGTCCAGCAGGATGGGAGACAGCAAATTCCTGTCTTCAGTGGTAGTGTCGTGGCACGCCAGAGTAGCAGACACACCATTCCTTGCCCCATGTTTCTCACAGGGAATCCAGCACCATCGAATTGCTCACATGTGCATTCAGGACATCATGTACCCCACTGGGTCCACCTCTCTGTCAACAGCTCTTATCAGGTATTGATTAAACAAACCATTTAAATATTTATCCCTTATGTTGATCCTGAGACACATCTGTGTGGCAGAATATTCAAACTGACTTTCAGTGCCACTTGTTTCAAGGGGCACAGATGGACTCCAGGATAATTTCAGGTGTAACTCTGCTGAATCAAGACTTTCCACTGCAAAGGACAACCAGTGAGGTACAGAGAGGGCAGGGCAAGGAGACATCCTGTTGTTGGGGAGACACAAGCTAACACTGTCTTTGCAGGAGGAAATGTGGGGGACCTCAAAGGTTCCTCCTGAGCCTTCAAGTCTACCTTGAATTACTTGATAGGGGTGATGGTAAAGGGTGACTTTGGAGCTGAACCTGAGAGTCAAAGCCATGAGATCCATTCAGCTCTAGGAGAGATCCCACTGTTTTCAGTGCTAAGACACATATATTTTCCATCCTTGTTCATTAATCCAGGCTGTGCATTGGTGTCAGAGAATCCACTCTTTGGATTTTTCCTGGTGCACAGAGTTGTATCCATCCATGAGTTTCCAAAGCATGTGAACCAAAGTTTGGATCTCAACAGGTGAGTGGTGCCACAAACCTCACAAACAGAATCATAGAATCCTGGAATGGTTTGGGTTGGAAGGGACCTTAAAGATCAACTCACTCCAGTCCCCTGCCATGGGCAGGGACACCTTTCACCAGCCCAGGTTGCTCCAAGCCCTGTCCAACCTGGCTTTGAACATGTCCAGGGATGGGGCAGCCACAGCTTCTCTGGGCAACTTGTGCCAGTGCCTCCCCACCCTCTGAGAAAACAGTTTTATCCCAACATCTAATCTGTCAGTTTGATGCCATTCCCACTTATCCTATCACTCTGTGCCCTTGTCAAAAGTCCCTGTCTTGCTTTTTTTTATAAGCTCCCTTTAATTACTGGAAGGTCACAATGAGGTCTCCCTCTCCAAGCTGCTTTTTCATCCTGTTTTCACAGGAGAGCTGTTGCAGCCTTCAGATCATCCTTGTGGCCTCCTCTGCACCTTTATCCCAGGACCTCTCTTTTTTGGCTCAGAAGGGCATGGATGTGCCACCAGAACCCTCTCACCAGCCAAGGACGGGTGGGCTGTGTGGGCTCCACGGCCAGGGATGATGGATGAATCCCCCAGCTGGCTGCCAGCACTGCAGCACAGCCTGTTTTCCTCAAAGCCGGGCGTGCTTCACCCCATGAATTGTGAATCCGAGTGCGTTTGACAGTGTGAAGGCAGAGTAACAGTCTGGCAGCCTCGTCCCCCCTGGGAAATCCTGTGCCTGGCTCCTGCAGGCTCCCCACGTCAGGGAGCTGCAATCATGACCGGAGGTGATACCTTCATTTTCAGGTGCTCCTGCTCCTTCAGCTGTTTGCCTTCCGAAATCACTCTTTATTGCTACGTGTGAAAACCTTCACCGCTGTGCAAAATTGCCGTGTATCGGATGGGATGGGACTCCCGGTGCTGGTTTTCAATAGAATATTTCACAGCTCTCTGCTTGCTGGGAAACATCCATTTCTGTGCCAGTCTGGGCTGACCTGCAGAAGTCACAGGCTTTCACAGCCCCCTGGGGCAGAGCTTGGGCTCTGGAATCAAAGATGCAGCCGCTCTGATGTTTAGGTTTGAAGGGCACTAATTCAAGGTCTCCTGTACCACCAATGTGGGCATTTTTGTCTGACCAGCTTTCACACTAGAGTTTGATGCCTTTTTCTCCAGGATGCTGCTTGTCTGTACTGACTTCTTGCCTCCAAACATCCCAAGGAGAAATTCTTGGCTGTGAGGGTGGAGAGGCACTGGAACAGTTTGCCCAGAGAGGGTATGGGCTCCCTGTGCCTGGAAATGTTCCAAGCCAGGTTGGACAGGGCTTGGAGCAACCCGGTCTAGTGGAAGGTGTCCCTGCCCATGGCAGGGGTTTGGAACAAGATGGTCTTTAAAGTCCCTTCCATCCCAAACCATTCCATGATTCTGTGAACTCTGCAGTGCCTGGCTCATGTTGCAATGTTGAAGAGTTGCCTTATTGCCACATTATTTTTCCCTCTTGCTTCTCTTGGAAATTTTAGTTGGGATAGGACTACACAGGTTCTGATTTCTATGATTGATCCATATAAATGTATGTAAAGAACAATCCTTGACCCCCATCAAGGTAGCCATCAGCGTGTTATGTTTCCTCGCTGGTTTGCAGTAGAACTGGAGAATATCCTGAGCTGGAAGGAATCCACAAGGATCATTGAGTCCAACTGCTGGCTCTGCACAGGGCAGCCTCAAACAGTGATAGCACCATGGCTGGTCTTTTCATTGACATCAATACCAATGGCTTGTTGTGGGAGGGAGGTCAGTGTTTCAGTGTTTACTGAAGACTGAATCATAAATCATAGAATGGTTTGGGTTGGAAGGACCTTGAAGATCATCTTGTTCCAACCCCCTACCATGGGCAGGGACACCTTCCACTAGACCAGGTCACTCAGAGCTTTGTCCAACCTCCAGGGATGGAGAGTCCACACCCCCTCTGGGCATCTCTGAGGGCTCCTTCATCACTCCTCACTCCTGAGCTGGGCAAAGTGTCACCTGCAGTCTCTGAGGATATTTCAGACTCTGTTGCACCAGTGCCCTCTGGTCCTTTGTGGCTGTTTCCGACCACGGTTTGCTGTTCAGATGATCCTCCTGAACCGCAGTGATTTCCAAATGTGGCAGCACAGTGACTCACTGTAGCACGCTAATCACACTCGGCCCCTTCCGTGATCTCCCCAGCTCGTGCACAGGAATTGCCATTCCCACTTAGACCACCAGCTCATCAAATCCTGCTTCCTGCCTCCAGCGATGGCCAAAACCTGAGGCTTCAGGGGTTGCCTCCACAGCACACCAAGGCAACTGCACAGCTCTGGGTGTGCGGGTGGAAAAGCTCTTTCCCGGCTGCCGCGGAAGATCCACTTATGCGCTGGAGCATGAGATTTGATTACCTTTATTACAGGATCTTCGCATGCAGAGCTACAAATGTTCATGGTCATGCAATTATCCAGTCACAGCAGTTGACTCAGTGACCTTCTTTGGCAGTGAAGTCCAAAAATTGGCTTTATGCAGCACAGGGAGCTCTGATTTCCTGCTCGTCCATTGAACTTCATCTTCAATGAGTGACACCCAGTGCCTTGTATTACACAGGGCAGGGTGACATGGAAAGAGAGAGTGAGGCCTGTTGTTTCCTTCTCTTTGTTCTTTTGAATATCCTCAAACTCTTCTATTGTTTTTACAAAGCATTTCTGGATTTTTGACCCTTTTCTTTCCTCAAACAAAGTTATACTTGTGCAGCCCCTCAGGGTGTTCTGACACCCTGGAGCAAGTGTGAATATCCCTGTGAAAAGTCCAACATGTGCTTTGGCTTCTCTGGGCAAAGATCTCAAGTATGTTTGGGGAAATGCAAAAATCATAGAATCCTAGAATGGTTTGGGAGGGAAGGACCTTAAAGATCATCTGGTTCCAAGCCCCTGCCANAGAGGGGAAGAATCCCCCCCTGTGCTGATGCTCACACTGTGGGGTGAGCCCAGGACACGGGGGGTTTTTGGGCTGGGAGGGCACATTATTGGGTCATATCCAGCCTTTCTTCCACCAACAATCCCAAACTCTCCTCAGGACTACTCCTCATCCATCCCCTGCCCAGCCTGCATTTCTACTTGGGATTGCCCAGACCAAAGTGTAGGACCTTGCACTTGGCTTTGTTGAACTTCATGAGGCTCACATGGACGCACCTCTCCAGCCTGTCCAGGTCCCTCTGGATGGCAAAACACAAGAAGGAAGGTCTGACACCACCTGAGACCCAGCAGCAGATCATGAGTGCACCCACTTAATTTTTCAGACAAGAAACTCTGTGATTCAGAGCATAATTGACCAGAGATCATATTTCTCAGTGAAAATACATCACAAGAAACGGGAGAAACAGCTATTTGGGGAGAAGGAGAAATATTCAGTTTTAGGGAAAGCAGTGGCACAAAATAACATTCAGCATCTCTTCAAGCACATGCTGCTGCAGCCTCGAGTGCGAGGAGCCGTAAAAGTGACTAAAGCAGGAGCCTCCAGAGAGGATTGCTCAAGTGAAAGGAAGCCGGGATGAAATGCCAGCCAGCCCCGTCGGTCCCTCAGTCAGGGCTGCTCAGAAATGCCTGATGCTTTCTGACTGCATACCCAGGCCTGGAGTAATTATTCAGTCGCAGCGTTTTCACTTTTAAAGTGAAAAAAAAGTGGCTTCTTAGCTTTGCACGAGTTACAATTCTGCCTCATGTTTTATGAGCTGACACTGTTGGTGAAGGTCTTTGCTGATAGTCCTTCTGGTTTGCTCTGCTACTGGTCAGAGTGGCCACATGGCCAGTGTCCTATTCCACCCTACTTGGAGCTGAACTCCTGGGGCTATGCCTGTACCTGGGAATTAAACAATTTGGGACACTGATCCACCTCACAATGAGCTGCACCAGAGTACAGACACAGCTCACAGCCTTGGCACCACCACACTCTTCCTTGCTGACCTTCAGCCTGCTTGGTCCTGTCCATCTTCTCAGCTGGCTCACCTCTGAAGAGGCAGCTGGAACAAATCTGGGGCAAATGGACCAAAAAGAGGTTGGTCCAGGGGGAGCAGACAGTCCTGAGGTTTGGCATTTTATCCCCGTTTGCCACCTTCTCCTCCAAGATATTGGCATAGCTCAGGCTGTTGCACCCAAGGAGACTTACACGGTGATGTCTAATAGTGTGGGAGGAACTCCCTTGGACCTCTTCATTCCATGCTCCCTCTGTA
Organism: Campylorhamphus procurvoides; assembly: GCA_013396655.1. Lineage (NCBI taxonomy): Eukaryota > Metazoa > Chordata > Aves > Passeriformes > Dendrocolaptidae > Campylorhamphus > Campylorhamphus procurvoides. The sequence goes on from WBMV01008067.1 coordinate 733,676, forward strand.
GTCAACAAGTGGCTCCAGAGGGACTGGAAGCCTGAATCCACCCTCCAAGGGCACAACAAGAGCTGGATGTCTGACTGGTGATCCCAATGGTGGGTGGTCCAAGTCAAGCTCAAGGCAAGAGTGCTGTCAGAGCCCTTCCAAGGATGCTGGAAGGGCTGTTTGACTGCATGTTGTGCTGAGAGATGCCCCACACAGTGGTGTGTGACCCTGGGTACCCAACTCTTCCCTTCCAGTGAAACATCAGACCATACCAGGACTATTCCTAAATCCCCTTGGTCATACAGGAACTGTATTCTTCCCTCTGTTTTTCCCCTCTTCAAGCCACAGGTCCAGCACCTACCCAGCCTTTCCCTCTGCCAAGTCCTGAGATACTCCTGGAACTATCACGTCGCCTTGGTTAATGCAACCTTCCCCTGTCTGGTCTCTGCTCATGTTCTGTACCTGGAACCCCTCCTGCCCTTGCTCCCCATCCTGCTCCTTTTCCCTCCTCTGTGTCTCCCTTATGCCACTGTGGACCATTCCTGCTCTCTCCCAGCCCTTGCAGCACCGTGAGCTGTGGGAGTTGAAGGACTGGGCTCCAACACCTCTGCCTGCAGGACACCTCCCTTGGGATTCCCAACACAAGGAGGGCACCCCACATCCCAGCTGAAAAGCAGAACATATTTTTGGGCAATACCATCACCTTCCCGTCCAGCCCACGAGTTCTTCCCTCCTACCAGACCACCTTTTCCCAAATGGAATCACAAACTCCAACCCCCATGATGCTCTAAGCCCCATTCGTACTGTTTGGGACAGATATTCCCGGTATTGATCAACTGAATCATCCTTCCATGACACTTACTGTCAAAACCTCCTACGAGACCACCCTTTCCCAAGGGGAATCAGCCCCCAGCCCCCATGATACCCTAAAACCAGGCATTGCTAAGCCATTCCCCAGTTCTCCATCCCAGCCACCTCCCCCATGCACTTTCCTTCTCTAATATTCAAGGAGTCACGGCTTAGGAGCCCCAGCTTAGCATCACCCCCTCTAATAGCTTAAGCCCTGGATGAATCCCCTTGATTTTAGGGCACAGGGGTGTTGCTGGAATTCCTTGCCTTGTTCCTCATGCTTGGGACTTTTCTGTTATTTATTTGATGGATATTCAGAGCATGGCAAGATGTGTTATTATTCAGATTTTAGAGTCAGCATTTGCATAGAGGTAAGAAAGTAGGGGTGCAGGAGAGGGGTCTGTATCAAACATCCTCAGGAGACAAAAAGTGAGTAATAGGTTAAAGTTATAACAATAAAAGGTTCCCTATAAAAAAAAAAATCACAATTCTTGCTGTTTGGGGCAGATATACTCGGTATTGGTCAACTCAATCACCCTCTCATGCCACGTGCTGCCAAAACAAGCTTTGGGACAGTCACTTTATCTGTGTTTGATGCTTTTTTGGGGACTGGATTGAAGGCTTCAGCTTGGTCTGAGGTGGCAGAGGAGGACAAGCAGCAGAGATGTAGAGCTGCCAGGCTCGTGGGGGTGGAAAATCCTGGAAGCAATGGGTATATTGGCTGTGATTTTATTTGGGTTTTGTCAGGCTAATTAGGAAGTGCTGCACACTCATACATTGGCAGATCCTAAACATTGTGCTGTTGGCTTGTTAGATGATGACGTTATGGGACTGGGGGAAGGGGTTTGCACTGGGATAATCTGGAGAGGTGGGACAGGGTGGAAAAGGGATGCAGCATTGGGGATTTTGGCCATCTAACACAGGCCATTTCCCTTTGTCTGTGAGGTAAATTTTCCACTCCCTCCTGCCTGTGGAAGGGACATGAGCACACTGGTTGCACCAAGGGGGAAGAAAACAGATGTGGCATCCATAAGAAAAGCCTTGGAGTGGGGGCATAGCAGTGGTCCCAGCAGGAAGCCAGTTATTCTCGGGATACTCACAAAGGGGCTTTGCCCAAGACATATTTAAGCAGCTTATGGCCATTAGACAAACGTTTAATCTGCAGAAAAGTGGGCCACCAGGCAGGCAGGTGCTCGGGTGCATTTAGAGCCAGGGAGCAGCTGGGACTGGGAGAGGGAGAAGTGGATGGGACCCAGGGGACAGGGAACCACAGAAGAGCAGGACCAAGTGGCAGGGCTTGCACCTCAGGGCTTGAGAGGACAGGTGTGGCAACTGCAAATGCCAAAAGGGTTCTGTGGGAAGGTGAAAGGAGCCCCTGGAATCACCTCGCAGCAGCAGGGATAGGAAGAGAGAGCCCCAAAGACCCTGTCCCAAGCCTAGTGGCACCTTTCCCACCTGCCTGCAGGAGCTGAGCCAGCCAGGTGGAAGGTGGCTTGAACAAAGCTCTCCAGATGTGCAGCTCCAGCCTTGCAGATGCAGCCACTGCCGAGGGGGCACAGAAATCCAGACAGCAAATCAGCTCAGCTCCGGATCTGATCCTAGTTTACCCTAAATAAAGATGCAGATCGGTCTATGTGGGACAAGAGCAGGGAGGGAATAACTTCATTTGCTGCGATTCTCCAAGGAAAAGGCTGGAGCTGGCAATGCCTCCTCTCCTTGAGCAGCATTTCCCGGGCAGGTGCCGTTATTTTGCAGTTATCCAAGAGATGGCAGCCTTTCCCAAATCTTCTCCTGGGCTCTGACCAGGAGGTGCACGTTTCACCTTCATTACTGACACCGCAGCTGGCACAGCCCGTGGGACACAGAGCTCACAGTCTGCTGGGATTTTGCTGCTGCTGGTTTCTGTTGCCTGTCTTCTCCTGGAAGAGTGATCTGGATTTTCCCTTGGCTGGACATGAGACAAGTTGCCTTTAGCACCAGCAGCCTGGGTTGCTCCTCAGACATTCCTCATTATCCTGCCTGAAGCAGCTTCTGTGGGAGGAGGTGTTTGGACTGGGGACTCCAGGGGTAAGAGCAGGAGGCAGGGATACACTGGCTTGTAGTCTCAGCTTTGTCTGATCTCTATTCCCAAACTTTCCTTCTGCAAGGATGGTGGGATGAGCTCCAGCACCTGGTGACTTCGCTGTGTGCCAGAGCCTGTGCTACTGGTCACCCACCCACAAAAGACCAGTGTGTCCCCTCAACAGAGTGGTTTGATTGGAAGAGACCTTAAACCCATCTCATTCCAACTCCCTGCCATAGGCAAGGACACCTTCCACTAGCCCAGGTCACTCCAAATCCCATCCAACCCGGCCTTGGACACTTCCAGGGATGGGGCATCCAAAGCTTCTCTGCCCAGCCTGTGCCAGGGCCTCACCATCTTTACAAGATTCCCACCCCCCTTCCCAGAGATTTCTTCTGCCCCAGTTTTTCATTGCAGAAGCTCCTCAGGATTGGAAATGAGGTCCCCTCCATGTACCCATCCCCTGCATCTCCGTTGTCCAGGCTTTTTCTTTGGAAGTGGAATAACGGGAACACAAATATAAATTCCATTCTTTTCCAAGCATTCCTTTCATCAGTCCACCCTTCTCTCTGCATTATATTTGCAGCTTATGGAAAATTATGGTCACCAACACAAACCAACATCCTCATTTCTGTTCCCCTGCCTCTGTTTCCTTTAGTCCACTGTTCCCAGAGAAATAAGTCACACAGCATGTTTCTGGCTCTGCTCCCGTGGACTTGGACACACTGGAGGCATCTCTTCCAGTCCATTAACCAGTGCCAGGACCTGTTTTCTGGGCCTGAGGCCAACTGGCACTGCCTGGCCATGTCCACACTATGGCTGGTGTGTGAGCAATCCCCCATCCCTCCACCATCCCTGTCCCTTGCTAAGACACCTTTGTTGTTGTTCTCACCTGGCACTTGGCCTGTGTGGTGATCAGGACGTGAGGGGGATCCTGAGAAAGTGTTGGGGGGGGCTGGAAATTTCCTTTCTGAGCATCTTGATGTGTTTCCAACCAGCAAAGTGGACAGGCACATCCCAGACAAGGAAGGGGTTGCATCACTGACACTGCCACTCAAGTTGGAACTGTGACAGGCTCTGTTGATCCCAACCTCCCTTTAGATGGAATTTATTTATCTGTAGCTTATTTTGTGTTTCCCAAAGGCAACTGTAACCTGGGCTGCATCCCCAAAGGTGTGGCCAGCAGGTCAAGGGAAGGGATTCTGCTCCTCTGCTCCATTTTGAGACCCTCAGCACAGGAAAGGAGCAAGTCCAGAGGAGGCCACGGAGATGCTCCAGGGCTGGAGCCCCTCTGCTCTGGAGACAGGCTGGGAGAGCTGGGGGGGCTCACCTGGAGAAGGGAAGGCTCCAGAGACACCTGAGAGCCCCTTCCAGTGCCTAAAGGGGCAGGAGAGTGCCTAAAGGAGAGCTGGAGAGGGACTTGGGACAAGGGATGGAGGGACAGGACAAGGGGGAATGGCTTCCCACTGACAGTATCTCCATTGGACCATATGATCTCCATTAACAAGAACTTATCTGGCAAGAATTGCCAGATGTTTCCCAGTCCTCTGCACACAATGTTGTGGGGGGCAATGAAGCACACAGCACACTTCAAGGTGAGAACTGGTCTTTTTTAATCAAGGGATCAAACTCCACTTCCATCAGACAAGAAGAAACTACTGCAAATGTCAGTGTTTCCCTCCTCCTCTCTACTTCCTTTTCCTGTATGCCTGGCAGCAGTGCAGCCTCCCACAGTCTTCAGTGTGCTCCTCCTTCTCTCCTTTACCACACGTCCTGGAGCAATACCCTCTGCAGCTCTTTTTTGACTGGCTTTTGGCTGTGGAAAGAAAGAAAGAAAGATGGACCTCCCCATGACTAATTCATCATGGTCCAATTCAGCACAGTCCAATGATCATGACACCACCCAGTTCCCCTGGAGACCCCCAGATGTGGTATGTCTAAATCTAGGATGGGGTGGTTCTGGAACTGAGCTCCACTCCAAAAGTCTTGTAAACCAAACTTAACCAAAATCTCCGTGCAAGACCCATCACCCCCACCTACTTCCCTGGAACAATATTTTTTTTCATAAAATCATGGATTTATTTGGGTTGGAAGGGACCTTAGAGATTGTTCAGTTTCACCCCCTGCCATGGGCAAGGACACTTTCCATTAGACCACGTTGCTCCAAGCCCTGTTGAACCTGGCCTTGAACACTTCCTTGAACTTTCACCTTAATTCCTTTAGGGTTCACTGTTACCTCTCATTTCTGCTCCACATAATTTGCCACCTTACCTGGTGTGGCTATCAAGGCCATGAGGAAAACAGCAAAGACAACATAGATGATCCTCATGACTGGATGCCCCCTGGGATCACAGCAGCTCCAGGATGCAGCCTTGCAGAGAGATCTTGGATCAGCTGCTGAGAAGAAGGCTGGAGACCCTGATATTTATAGACATTTCTTGCCAGAGAGGACAGAGTTGAGGCGGAACGTGACTTTGCTGGTGTCCCAGGACACATTGTTTGCTGCTTAATGGGCTCTTGTGTCACTCCAACCCAGTGGCCATCTGACAATGAGACGTCCACTCTGTGCCTGTTTGTCACTGGCTCTGTGAAGGCATCTCATGTGGCCTGTGTCCCGCCCGTGGCAGCTGAACTTCTCTCAGTCTGGCTGCCAAAACTTCCAGCACAGACAATTGGGACTGTCAGTCCCAGCTCAGGGGACTTGGTGTTGTCTGATAGGAATGGTTGTGGTGATCAGTGTTACAGAAATGGCTTGGAGACATTTCTTTTTCCCTTCCCAGAGGTCTGGGAGGACTGGACCACACCAGCCAATGCCACCCTGTGCATCCCCTGCTATGTGTCAAAACCTAGACCCTTTACTGGAATCTAAAATCCTGTGGCAATGGAGATGCAAGTTGTTATAAAGTTGAAATGTCTCTCCTACCAAAATCCCCTCTGGCTGCCTGAAGGTGAGCTCACCACTCTAAGCCAAATATCTGGGATTCAATCTGTTGCCTGAGCACAGACAACACCATTGGAGCCCTCCGGAATTTTCCCAAGTTTCTCCTGTATCAACCACGTCCAAGAGATTTGGAAGCCACTTTCTGCAGACAGGATAAGTAGCACCTCAGTTTTAGTCTCTGAGTGTAGGACTTTGTAAACATACATTAATGGAATATAGGAAAGCACTAATGGCAGAGATGAGCAGAATGACAAGCCACTTATGCCTCTATTGCCCACCCAAAATGTCCTTCACCACAAGCTGGGAAGAATCAGAGAATCATGGAATGGTTTGGGCTGGAAGGGACCTTAAAGCTCATCTCATTCCAACCCCCTGCCATGGACAGGGACACCTTCCACCAGACTGGGTTACTGGCAGGAAAAAAGAAGTCCTGGCATTCACATTTATATCAGACTGTGATTAATGTGTTCCTTCCCTCATTTCTTTTCTCCCTTGTGGAGAAGCAAAAAAATACCCCAGTACCTCCAGTGCAGGAAGAGGCTGAACCCAAGCAGAGACACTGCAGGTTGTGTTCCCTGGCCGTGAGTGAATGTTTGAGGCTGAACAATATTGGCACTGCACGACACCATTTCCTCTGGAATGGCCTGACATGGCTGGGGCTGCCTGCCCTGGAGGGCAAAACCTGCACAAGCACTTGCTCCAGATCCATCCACGTGAGGGGACTGGGAGCAAGGGGGGTTCTTCCACTCTATTCTTTACATCCCATGGGATGCCACAGCTCTAAGATGCTGAGCAGATCCTACTCCCTGTGGATTTGCAGTTTTTCTCTCTTTCTCCACTATGTCCATTGCATTGCAAGGTAAAAGCAGGAGAGAAGCAGAGCAAAAGATAAAGCAGGGGACTAAACTGCCCCAAATTTTCCCACTGCACCCCTCTAGCTGTCCTCTCTCTAGAAGGGAAATGATATCTCTGTCCCTGAAGCTCCTCTGGTCCTGACTCCTCTACAGATAAAAACATCTTACACTATGTATTAGATAGGTTGGTAACACCAGCAGTTAACTCACAGCAAATTCCACCTGGAAAAATCCCATCCAACAAACCCCCAGATGATCACTGGTGGTGGGTGAGGTCACACAGACTCCTCCTCAGGCAAAGGAAGGTTGGAGCAGCTTTTCTTGCAGAAACTCTTTCACTGTTGGACTCTGTATTGAGTTTATGTGGCAAAGTTTTTGTAGCTGGAGGACAGGGGATGCAGAGGTGGCTCCTGTGAGAAGATGCCAAAAGCTTCCTCAGTGTCCAGTGGAGCCAATTCCAGCTGGAGCCAAGATGGACCCACTGCTGGCCAAAGCTGAGCCCATCAGTGACAGTGGCAGCACCTCGGGGACAGCAGAGTCAAGATGGGGGGAAAAAACTTCACAACTTCACTTCTGGAGAGAGGAGCGAGAATAAGTGAGAGGGGCAGCCCTGCAGCCCCCAGCGCAGAGCAGCACGAGGGGCAGGAGCTGCTCCAGGTGCCAGGGCTGAGGTGCCCCTGCAGCTCATGGGGGGCCATGAGGAAGCAGAAATGCCCCTACAGCCCCTGGAGACCCCACACTGGGGCAGGGGATGCCCAAAAGAGGCTCTGACCTGTGGGAAGCCCCACGCTGGGGCAGCAGGGACCTGGCAGGACCTGTGTCCCCATGGAGAGAGGAGCCCACACTGGGGCAGCCTGTTCCTGAAGGGCTGACCCCATGGAAAGGGATCCATGTTAAATCAGCCTGTTCCTGAAGGACTGACCCCATGGAGAGGAACCCACACTGGAGCAGGGTGAGAGTGTGAGGAGTCCAACCCCTGAGGAAGAAGGAACAGCAGAGGCAACATGTGATGAACTGACCACAGTTCCCATTCCCTGTTCCCGTGCTGAGAGGAGGAGGGAGGGAATTCAGGAGTGAAACTCAGATCAGGAAGAAGTAGGTAGGAAGGAGGGTGGGAAGTATTTTAAGGTTTGTTTTCATTTCTCATTACCCTGCCTTTTGTTTCCCCCATCTGTGGATTTGCTTCAATTTTCATGGAAAGAGTGTTATCTTGTGCTTAGGGGAGACATTGCTGAACCATTCCCATTTTTTAAGACATCTGCAGACAACCTGCAACCTGAAAAAGCACTGAGGAGCTCAAATAGCCTCTGCTGTTTCCAGAGGGTTGTGGAGAAGGCAAGAGGGAGAATGACCCCAGGGAAAATGATCCCTTTATCCCAAATCCACACCCCAGCCCTGCTGCTCGTTGTCAGTGGATGTCCAGGCTTTTTTGGTGCTGGTGAGCCCTTGGACTGGGCTTGGGAAATCTGTTTTAATCATTTCAATGGGATCACAAAACCAGCAGTAACCACACCACACACACAAGAGTTACATCTCCTTTTTTTTTCTCTTTTTAATTATTGAGAGGAGGGGGTGACAATTGGGTTACACAGTTGGGAAGCTGCTCCCAAAGCCACCATGGTGCCTCCTCTTCCTCAGGTGCTTCCTTTTGAGCTCCTATTTCCCCTTCCGGACTGGTGGGATGCAGCAGTAGTTCTTGCAGTCAGCAGAGTAGGACCATGTGTCCCCCTTGAAGCACTGGCTGGAGCAGTACCCCACATTGGAGCAGGTCTTCAGGATCTTCCCATAGCCTGCAAGAGGACAGAGGGAGAGTTGTTGGGCAGGAGAAGTGCCTCTGTGTCCCATTTCCATGCCCTCCCACCCCCTCCAAGGTGGGTGACAGTGGTCAGCAGGATGAGATCCTGTTTGTAGGGAAGTCCTGCTCTGTCCCTCTACATTTCCAAAGCTTCTGCCCAAGCCCAGCCCCAAAGCTGGAAGGGACTTTGAAGGGCACAAGCCTGAGCAGCTCTTTATGCACCTCCCTTCCCTCTTCCAACAAATGCAGTTTGGGAGAGATGCTCCCAAGGAAAGCAGATCCCTTCCCCTCATGAGAAACCCTCTCAAAAGCAAAGTTCATAATTTCTGTGCATATCTATGTTTCCTTGTCTTTTTCCTCTCCTTAAAGGATCTGTGTTTTTAGAGCAAAACAGAACATCAAGGATGCTGCAAAGGGATTAAAATTGGCCTCACAGCAGCCTTGCACCAAATAATCATTGTTAAAAGGTTAAAGGTGAGTCAAGGGAAAGACTCCCCCAGGTAGGTGAGAATTGATCTCTGAAGGGGGTTTCTAATGCCTGTTTGGGAGATCTCAGCCCCAAATCCCCTCTTGATTCCTGTACAGAGACCAGAGAGCCTTAGAGTGTCAGAAACAGGGATTAGAAGCAAGAGCTGTGGCACATCATTAAATAAAACACAGAGTCATGGAATGGTTTGGATTGGAAGAGATTTTAAAGATCATCTGGTTCCAACCTCCTGCCATGGGCAGGGATATCTTCCACCAGCCCAGGTTGCTCCAAGCCCCATCCAACCTGGCCTTGGACACTTCCAGGGCTGGGGCAGCCACAGCTTCTCTGGGCAACTTGTGCCAGGGGCTCACCACCCTCACAGGGAAGAATTTCTTCCCAATATCCAAACTAAATCTACCTTCTTTCCTCTTAAAGGCATTAAACATCCCCAGGATTGAGCCTTGACAGAGAAAACATGTCGCCCAGAAGAGTCTCCTCTGGCACAATGGAACTCTCTGAGCCTCCACCTCCAGAATCTTGTTTGGAATTGTCTGGCCTGGGCTCACTCCCCAGCTGGATACTGAAGTTTTAACCCCAATTTCACAGAATTTCAAAGATTAATTCTATATGAATCCCTCTGAGGTAGTTCTTATTTTATTGTCCCTAGAAAGGAGTCATTTAAGTACCTGGCCAGGTTTATAGCAGCCACCTCCGGGGTGAGAACTATACCTGCAAGAGCTAAAGTTATTTTAGAAGAATCTCAGCAAATATAAAGCTCTTCTAACCCCATCTTACCTGGAGTGGCCATGGAGACCAGGAGGAAGACAGCGAAGACAAGGTAGAGGAATTTCATGGCTGGAGTTGAGCTGGGATCTCAGCAAGGCTGGAGAGAGGAGAGCTGGAGACCTCGGAGGGAGGAGGTGATGTACAAGGAGGCTGCAGCTCCTGGTTTTTATAGAGCTTTGCCCTGAGGATGCTGGGCAGACATGGGAATTCATCCAAGTCGTGCTGCCTGTGGCTGGATGGGCAGTGATGGCACAAGAACTCTCCGTGTGCTGGCAGCCACCTCCTCCCCCTGATGTGGTTGCCCAATATCAGATAGGAGTTCAGCACTCCTTGGAACACAAAGGAATAGGGGCTGTTGATAGCAGAGTCCTTAGGATGGGTCAGAGGGACCTGATGGAGATCTTTGGGTGCAGTGATGGGGGAGAACAAGATCGGTATCACGGACTTTCTTTCCCAGCCTCTGGCAGGGATGCAGCGGGATGCAATAGGGCCACGATGCACTGATAACATTCCCTCCATTGTCCAGACTGATCATCATGTGGGACTGAGGGCTTGGAAAGGACCCATGTTCCCATTTCTGAGCCATCTCTGACAAATCTCCCTGATAAACTCATCAAACACCACATTCAGGGGAGTCTGTGGTCATCCCCTCTGATGGATGGGCAGGAGCACTGGGGCTGACAGTTCCCAGGATCCTGGAGGAGCCTTGGAGACCCTTTGATCATCTTCTCTTCCTCACAAACCACCCAGATAGTCCTGGGGTTTCAAACAAGAGCCGAGCTCTGTGAAGGAGCTTTTCTTTTCCAACCCCAGCTCACTGGGCTGTTTAATGGCTTGAGAAACAGCCAAAAAAATAGAGGAAACTGGTGAAGGGACAAGNGTCAAGGGAAAGACTCCCCCAGGTGGGTGAGAATTGATCTCTGAAGGGGGTTTCTAATGCCTGTTTGGGAGATCTCAGCCCCAAATCCCCTCTTGATTCCTGTACAGAGACCAGAGAGCCTTAGAGTGTCAGAAACAGGGATTAGAAGCAAGAGCTGTGGCACATCATTAAATAAAACACAGAGTCATGGAATGGTTTGGATTGGAAGAGATTTTAAAGATCATCTGGTTCCAACCTCCTGCCATGGGCAGGGATATCTTCCACCAGCCCAGGTTGCTCCAAGCCCCATCCAACCTGGCCTTGGACACTTCCAGGGCTGGGGCAGCCACAGCTTCTCTGGGCAACTTGTGCCAGGGGCTCACCACCCTCACAGGGAAGAATTTCTTCCCAATATCCAAACTAAATCTACCTTCTTTCCTCTTAAAGGCATTAAACATCCCCAGGATTGAGCCTTGACAGAGAAAACATGTCGCCCAGAAGAGTCTCCTCTGGCACAATGGAACTCTCTGAGCCCCCACATCCAGAATCTTGTTTGGAATTGTCTGGCCTGGACTCACTCCCCAGCTGGACACTGAAGTTTTAACCCCATTTTCACAGAATTTCACAGATTATTTCTATATGAATCCATCTGAGGTAGTCTTTATTTTATTGTCCCTAGAAAGGAGTCATTTAAGTACCTGGCCAGGTTTATAGCAGCCACCTCCGGGGTGAGAACTATACCTGCAAGAGCTAAAGTTATTTTAGAAGAATCTCAGCAAATATAAAGCTCTTCTAACCCCATCTTACCTGGAGTGGCCATGGAGACCAGGAGGAAGACAGCGAAGACAAGGTAGAGGAATTTCATGGCTGGAGTTGAGCTGGGATCTCAGCAAGGCTGGAGAGAGGAGAGCTGGAGACCTCGGAGGGAGGAGGTGATGTACAAGGAGGCTGCAGCTCCTGGTTTTTATAGAGCTTTGCCCTGAGGATGCTGGGCAGACATGGGAATTCATCCAAGTCGTGCTGCCTGTGGCTGGATGGGCAGTGATGGCACAAGAACTCTCCGTGTGCTGGCAGCCACCTCCTCCCCCAGATGTGGTTGCCCAATATCAGATAGGAGTTCAGCA